>CALSBZ010046932.1:2653621-2665417 GCA_943591055.1 Gobionotothen gibberifrons
TGTGTGTGTGTGTGTGTGTGTGTGTGTGTGTGTGTGTGTGTGTGTGTTCCCAGGGATTTGACACTGCTATTCAAGCCCTGCGGTTTCCATGGTGCTGGCTGCCTTATATGGCTATTGGAGTCAAAGAGCAAAGAGAGTGGGCTGTGTGGGGCAACACACACACACACAACACACAGGAAGGATGTGGAGGATCTCTCTCCTCAGAGATGCAGAGAGCATGACCCCTTGGCCTCAAAAAACACCCCGACAATACCAGATTACCCTAAAGCCTCGCTGCAAATACAAGCAAGCCGAGCTGCTGCCTGCCCTTTGTCTTTCAGAAAGCAATCAAATGTCAGGGTGAAAGTTTCCACATTGCCATACATGATTTAAAAAGCCGTGCAAAGAAACAAGAGAGGTGAACTTTATTTCTCAAAGGGAGGATATATCTTTCCAACTCGAATAGCACACTTTGATCTGGCGAATGTGCGAGCAGCCCGCTCGAGATCAGCTTATTGTCTTGGAAATAAAGGTCATCGTTTTGTGGTCATTGCTCATTTGCTCAAGGCCCTCTGTCTGTGGGCTTTGTGGAGCACGCAGTGATTTGTGTTCGAGGTTACCCGGAGAGGTCAAACAGACTTTCACACCCTGCCACGCTAAAAGCCCAGGGTCAAATGCAGATAAAGGGGAGGGGGGGGGGGACGCACAGCAGCCCTGGATAAGAGCTTTAAAAGATAAGTGATGAATCTGCTTGTAAATGTGCAGCTCTTCGGGGTTTGGGGGGGATGGCAGACGTAGATAGGGCGAGATGAAAGTCCTCTGAGACATTCACTATATGCAACTTGTTGTCTTATCTGCAGAGCGTTTACAGACATTTTTAAAGGCATTCTTTTCCCCCCCCACAAACACTTTTACGGCATTCCTAAATCTAAACCCGGCTTTACCCCCTGGAGAACAGACATGTGTGTGTGTGCGACAGAGAAGCATTGTCCTGCCCATTGTGTAACTAATGGGTCATCAGAGGGTTGTGTGTGTGTGTGAGAGAGAGAGAGAGGGAAAGAGTGTGTTAATTTGAATGGAAGTCCCTTTAATTAGGCTGCTGTGCCTGCTTATTGTCACTTCTTGTGTTGGGAAAGATTAGGCTTGTCAAATAAAGGCTGCTTGTAAAGAACAGTGTGTGTGTGTGTCTGTGTGTGAGAAGATTCCGAGCTGTTAATCAATAGTTGTGTTCCATTAAAAAAAAAAAACTCACATTTTAGTTGAATTGTACTGTTTATTGCTTATATTATTGTTTATTTAACTCTGTTTTGACGATTTTGATCAAATATTCAAAATTACAGATAGTGGATCTGCAATTTTGAATATTTTATCACATCTCTTTGTTTCATTTCAGTCACGTTTATCTGTAAAACAAATGGTCCACTTTGACATTTATTTAATAATAAAGCACGTTTTATACACCAAGTGCAGCTCAAAGTCCTTTAACAATAAGGCACACATCACAAATACAAAAATAACAACTAGAAATTCACTTCAGGTCAAATGTTAGAACCTTTTTGCACACGTGCAACATAAAAAACAAATACATTTAACACAAGGGACACAAGGAGGTAAAAGGTATGATAATAAAATAAATAATGATCTCTGTAAAATAAGGAAGACGTAAGAGAAAACAAATGAATACATTGAATATTAAAACCTTTACAAAAATTGTTTTAACTATAATAATACAAATAACCATTTTAAAAGGGGATGTTGCTAATAAAACTACAACATAAATAATTAAAAAATCTATTAAACCTATAAAATAAACCAATATATAAATAATTAAGATTAAAAAGGGATTTCTAATAAAAGCTAATCTAAAAAAAGGAGTCTCCATCTGTCGATTTCAGCTGCTTTTAGATCATTTGCTACCCAGCAACTAAAGGTTTGCCTAATCTTGTTTTAACTCTGCTTCAGCGCTCCTGTGGATTTCAGCCCCAGGATACTGCACTGCTTCTGTGTCGACATTAAGCTTCACCTTACCGAAATACAGAAGAGTCAGAAATAATGTATTAGTCCAACATTGGGGAATGGTACATTGTAAAGGGACAGATAAAAGGCAAAAAAGTAGGTAGTTCAGTAATTGACATTAAAATAGCATTTGAAAAGAATATTTCACATATGAAGGAAAAGTATGACCGATTCAAAAAGATGCTGCACATCATTTCCACTTCAGTGTGTGTCCGTCTGTCGGAGAGATATCACTTGGGGCAGGAGTGACGAGACCTTTGAACTGACAGTCAGGAATGTGGTTGCTCCCAGTGAGGCATCCAGAAATGCAAGAATGCAAAAAAAGATTGTCTACCAGTACCAAGCTGGCAGCCTATCAGATAACGCACACAGACGTAGCTGACACGTAGCTTTACAGTGGTAAAATCGCTACTTGGATTTAATAAAAACTCTCAAACGTATTAAATGGTCAGGTATAACCTAAATCACAAAACTAATTGACATTGTGTGCAGTGCCCAATGTGGCCACTAGTACAACAAATTGGCTCAGTGGACGACACTGCCATAACGATCTTAAATTACACATACACTATATAGACAAAGGTATTGGGGGACCTACACATTATGACATCCCATTCCAAATGATTAGGCATTAATATGAAGTTGGTCCCCCCTTTGCTGCTCTCTCAACCTTCCACTCTTCTGGGAAGGCTTTCTACAAGATTTTGGAGTGTATCTGTGGGAATCTTTGCCCATTCACCCAGAAGAGCATTTGTAAGGTCAGATACTGATGTTGGACGAGAAGGCCTGGCTCGCAATCTCTGTTCTAGTTCATCCCAAAGGTGTTTAATGGGGTTGAGGTCAGGGCTCTGTGTGGGCCAGTCAAGTTCTTAACCAAACTCACCCAACCATGCCTTTATGGACCTTGCTTTGTGCACTGGGGCACAGTCATGCTGGAACAGAAAAGAAGAAGAAGAAGATACACTTTATTAATCCCTTACAGGGACATTTCTTTCCCCACTCACTCTGTTGTGTTTACACACATTACACACACAGGGGAGGATATACATGCACACACACAACCACATGCAGATAGGAGAGGTGGCAGAGCAGAGAGGCTGCCAGGTACACGGCGCCAAGGGAGCAGTTTCGAGGTTAGGTGCCTTGCTCAAGGGCACCTCGGCAGTGGCCTTGGAGGTGAACTGGCACCTCTCCAGCTACCAGCTCACTCCATCTTTTTTTGGTCCGATCGGGACGTGAACCGGCGCCCCTTCGGTTTCAAGACCAAGTCCCTACAGACTGAGCCACTGCCGCCTCAAAAGGGCCTTCCCCAAACTGTGTCCACAAAGTTGGAAGCCTAGAATTGTCCAAAATGACTTGGTAAGATGAAGCATTAAGAAACCCTTCACTGGGACTAAGGGCACTAGGCCGACCCCAGAAAAACAACCCATAGCATTATCCCTCCTCCACCAAACTTTACAATGTAGTCAGGCAGGTAATGTTCTCCTGGCATTCGCCAAACCCAGACTGGTCCATCAGAGGACAGATAGAGAAGCGTGATTGGTCTCTCCACAGAACACGTTTCCATGGCTCCAGAGTCCAGTGGCTTTACGCCACCCCATCCGATGCTTGGCATTGTGCTTGGTGATGTAAGGCCTGCATGCAGCTGCTCGGCCATGAAAACCCATGCCATGAAGCTCCCGGCGCACAGTTTTGTTGCTGATATTAATGCCATGCCATGGCTAGGTGCTTGATTTTATACACCTGTGGCAATGGGACTGAAACACCTGAAGTCAATGATTAATGATTTGTCTATATAGTGTATATAAGTAGTATATCCTCGCTAAAATAAATAACTCATATCAGACATAAATAGTTGTTAAATTAAAAACTATATCCATTTATTTGACATCTGATTACGATATAAAACTACATTAAACGTAAGTAACCTCACAAGATTGTCCATGCAAACAGGTTTAGTGTGCATTGTATTATACCCACTGACCATCAAATGGTATGAAAGACAAATAGTGTCTGCTTATAAGGCTATTTATCTGAGGGTATCTCTTATCCGAAATAAACGTAGCTTGTCCAACCTGACCACAACAATGCAACCAGATGTTTGCAGATGATACTAAAGTCTTCAAGGAAATTAAGTGTAAAGAGGATGCAGAAAAACTCCAGTCAGATCTCAGAGAAATGCAAAGATGGTCCGAGTGTTGGCAGCTCAAATTCAATGCAGCAAAGTGCAAAGTAATGCACTTAGGTTTTCTGAATCAAAAATATGAGTATAATATGGGTGAAAATTCAAACACTATAAACCTATCCAAGACTCAGAATGAAAAGGACCTTGGTGTGAATGTTGATAATACCCTGACATTTAGTGACCATATCCGTCGGGCAAGTAACAAAGCGAATGGTATCCTAGCAATGATCCGCAGATCATACACTTATTTGGACTCTGACGTAGTACGTAGTTTATACACCTCTCTTGTACGGCCACTCCTCGAGTATGGGAATGTCGCTTGGTCCCCCATGTACAAAAAGGATGCTGAGCTCATCGAGAAAATACAGAGAAGGGCAACGAAGCTGGTTCCAGAACTAAAGGACCTACCATATCAAGAACGATTGCAAAGTCTTAAAATTCCGAGTATGTATTATAGAAGGGCGAGGGGAGATATGATCGAAGTTTTCAAATATCTCCACAACATCTACAAAACATCATGCCCACTACAACGGGATTATAACACCAGGACTCGTGGACACTGCCTCAAGTTGAAGAAACAGTACTCAAGACTGGCTATCCGCCGCAACTTTTTCAGCCTGCGTGTGGTTGACTTGTGGAATGATCTGCCAGAAAGCGTTGTCACATCCAAGACGGTAAACTGTCTCAAATCCCGCCTGGACCATTACTGGTCAAACATCACCTTCACTTTGGACTATGTGACTGTTGCCAGCATCCATAGTAAATAAAGAATCAGTGATCTTATTTATTTATGAGCGACTAAAAGGCCTTAGGCCTATTACAGCCGTATCCTATTGATTGATTGATTGATTGATTGAACTTCAGTTCCTGCTACAATGACCTGCTCTGTTGGGTCCTTGAATTTGAAGGAATTGGGCCCGCAGATTCCTTGAATTGTATATTGAAGAAAGTGTGGGAACCCTGTATTCATACATTCTGTGCTTAAATGATAACATATTTTTAACTGAATATCTTCTGATCACACAAAGGAAAACCCCAAATAAGTCAATCTGTTTTTAACCCTTAAAACTTATTTCAACAGAAAAGTCGAATTCAAACACTATCATTCAGAATCACCTTTATATACACTATATCCTTTATAGTTTTAAAATTGTAGTTTCATACAAAAGCCCAATCCTGCTTTCATAAAGGTAATACTATTGAGCTTTGTTTTGAAGAGATGTTGATTAAAACCTTATTGACATTTTTGTTAGATTAAAGTTAATCTTTTTTACAGCTTTTACTGCTAGAATCTGAAGTTGAACAGGATGTATTGCCTGACTCTTGTATAAGACTGCAATAGATTTTTGCTAGATGTACCCAACAAAAACGGTCAACTGCAGGCATGTAAAATCCTCCAAACAACAAGGAAGCAGATACAGCACATGGTCGAACCCCTGATCAACCCACCATTAGTTAAAACGAACCTCTAAAAACGTATACTGTACTTTGACTCTAAAAAAATATAATTTAACTTGGTTTGGTTTCTGCTATTTTAATCTCAATCCACACACTTGCGTTAATTCTAAGTCACTTCTATCGGTGGTTTTGTGCACTGCCCATGTTTTGTGTCCCTGCCAGAAAGTTTGAACATTCGGCGATGTGGTGTGAAATACTGCGGCGCATATATATAATTGAAGCTTTCTTTTAAACCTCTGTCAAGCAGCTGTTTTTCAATGGATAACATTAAAGTCTTAAAAGGCCTTTTGGTTGTGAAACTTGTGAAATGCTCTTTGAAACTATGGGTATTTGTAAATGTTGATAAGTATGTAAATGTAGCTTGTAAATATGTTGTATGATATCCTCTGTTGTTTCATGTGGAACCTAATTGCTGCAGGTCTCCCTTGAAAAAGAGATCTATGATCTCAAGGGATAATCTGGATAAATAAAGGTTTGAAATGAAATGGTCTTTTTGGCCTCTTAGATAATAACATCCATACTTGCTTTATTCTGAAATTGGCCAACCATTCATTTGACATTTCTAATTCACACGTCATACAAATGTATCACGGATAAGCAAATGTATAATCTAAGTGGATACACCTTTTTAGTATATATAATCTAAATGTCTAAACAATTAGAAATACATATATATTTTGTATCTGTCAGTGGTTGAAAGTGAAGCAGGTTCTGAGTATTGTAGATGACTACAAACCATTAAACGGTTCTGTTCTGTTTCAATGTATGTCATGCAAACCTATTAACCTTGTAATAATGATTAGACATCCAATCAGTTGCATTTCCGGTCAAATGTAAAACGCACTTTAGTTAAGTTTGGCTTTAAATTCCCAGACTTCTTTTGAAGTTACGATTACAAGATGGGTAATTAAACCTCACCCTTTGGCATTCCTCTGCAAGCCCAAACATGACTTACACAGCTATTGATTCAGTTAACATTTCAACTATTCAAGTTAACCTTTAAGGTCTGTAACAGAGGACCATCCCATAACAAATACAACCCCCCACCCAACACCCCCCAAGTGTCTAAAGTCAGGCCAGCCCTCTCCATGAGGCATCCCCAGCAACCACTGTAATTCGATCTCAGGGTGTTAGTGTGTGCTCTCAACCGCATCAGCATATGGAAAGTAGGTCTTTACTTAAAGTAATCTTGAGGCTCTCTTCTCGCGCCGACTGCGTTTTTCACCTCGCTCTGATGGCTGTCAAATGTTTAGACTTGCAGTAGACTTGACAGCTTCACCCTGCGACCAGAATGACCTGTGACCTCTGAGGAATGGACAAGCCTGGAAACAAAAACACAGGCCTTTTGTGCGGGTCAAGGGAAAACATCTGCTGGGCTGAGAACAAGGGGAGAAGAGGGGGATTAACTCTCGGAGATTCATCATTCTGTCTTTTCAGCCACCTCCGATGGTGACGGGAGCATGCAGAAAGCCACTGTACGTCACATCATTACGACACAAATCCCCCTTACTTTACCCCTTAATGCCCCTGCTGCCTCTTGGCTGAGTAGAGAGTCTTTTTTTTATTTTTAAAGCTGATAAATACAATATGAGGGAGAATGTCTTTGATGCGAATGCTGAAGTATTTCTTATCACACCACCACAGGAGCCACTGGTCACAGCCAGCCTTTCTTTTTAAGATTTGAGCCTGAATAAATGATCTGAGAGGATTGCACATCAGTGTCTGCTGAGAAGTTCATTTGAGCAATTCTGCCTTTGATATCCTCATGCATTGTCATGATAAATGAGCGTCTGCATTTTTAACCCCACTGAAACCGTACAGTATCATTTTAATCCTCCAGCGGGTTGTAGTCCACAGACAACAAAAGACAGCATTTCCACGCTCTCTCTACTTAACACAAACTCTGCACATGCAGCTATTTAGCACCATATTGTTTATTTGTCTTTGTTCTGTCTGGTGGTGGACTCAGGTATTTACCACTTCCCCTCAGTGAGCTCTTAGTAACAGAGACCTCTTTCTTCAGGCTAGCCATCTGATATATCACACGACTGTGATCCGGGTAACCAGATCCTTCACCAATTAGCCAAACATCTCTGGAGGGAAACCTCACAGTGATTCTATGTGTTATTCAGGCGTTATCATCAGGAGGCTTGATGTTCAGTGAGGGCAGGTTAAACAATATGGCAGGTGGGAGGAGTGAAAAATGCTGGAGTAAGAGGAAAACAGAGAAATTATGCTTCAATTAAACTGATAGTTAGACATTGTAGGAGAAACATATTGAGCAGTTGCCAGGCAACCAGCAGAGAGTTTAAAGGTTATTGCTCCCGGCTGACAAACAGCTAATGTCAAAACAGCCAATGAGTTGTACGCTTTTTATACAGTTTTTCAGATGAATAATGGTTCAGACACAATATGTTTAGTAGCCTACTGTATTTGGCAGACTCTGTTCCTTGTTGAAATAGGCGTCTAGATAAACCATAATATTTTAAAATAACTATTGATCATGTTAATAACTCACACGATAACATTGTGTAAATAATCCAGCGCAGCTTGAATTGTTTCTGTTTCTTTACATTCACACATTGTCTTCCCCACATCCACAAATTAGTGTAGGCTAATTCATCGCCAAAAACAGACAATCAAACAAAGCTACATTTGAAATCGTGTTTCTGTTTCCTTCTTTTTCTATAGGTATAGCCTACCAATAATATTGTTATTATGAATTCTCTTGGGCAGGATAATTGTGTCGTGAAAATCTGAAATCATGACAGCGCTTCTGAGGACAGAGCCATGCTAGTTGTAGCCTATCCCTCTGTTTCTATTCTTTATGCTAAGCTAACTGGCTACGGTGGTACCACGTTTTTCATCTAGCTCAAAGATTATATTCAGCCAGGTAAGACCTCTGTAAGATTACATTTTTTATACCTGGAGATTTGTTCTTGTTTTAACAATTCAGGAACATCGACTGTATGTTAGACTTGTCCCATCAAATATTGAACACAAATAATGTGATCTAAATAGTCGAATGCATGAATAATTAGCTTGATGTATACAGGACACGCTGTTATATTACCCCCCATGTGCTACCATATTGATACTGCACTTATTTCTGGAATCTTTATTGACGTAGATTAATGTATTAATAAGTGGAAAGTTATTAGTCTTTGGCTGCAGTTATATTTATCCCCACCAGGTGACAGTGTTTCATGACAATGAATGTGGTGTGTGTGTCTGTGTTTCTTGAGTATGGCATTCAGACTGTCCACTCAGTGCTCCAGTCCAAATGCTTCATGATTACTATCATTATTATCATGATTTAAATTACGCATGTTGTGTTTTAAAATAGCAAAAATCTGATTACAGAGCATCTGCATGTAAACTGGAGCTTTACAGTTGTCACGTCACAGCAGAAAATACGAATGATAATTATATTAAGAATAATCAGATGTTTTTCAATTAACTTGTCCACTCTTAATTCCTGGTAAACAAATAACCAGTGCAGTTGTTCTCAGGTTTCTAACAGATCCCTTAAAAACATTAATCTACAAAGTTACTGGTTGCTTGTTCATCCTTTCTCTCCCTTTTTCAATTTTGGTTTTCTATTGAAACCTATTATTCTTTCTTTAGGTGCACACTTTGATGTTTGCTGAATATATATTGTTTACATGTTAAAAAGTGGTTGCCACTTAAAATAGGTACAAATTATAACGTTGCAACTGTTATAGTCAGTCTCTGTGATTTTTTTTAGGAATTTGGTGCATGACAAGCTGAAATATTATAAATTATTAATATATCTAGTTCTTACTAAACATAGAGAAGACAAATCAGGCCAAGACAATCTCAACAGAGATCTTCAGCTGACAGGAAGAAAATCCCTGTAAACACTTCAGTTTGCTTTGTGTCTAACAGAACACTCTAAACATCGCCAGCACAATAGAGATGTGTTGCCTCACTACCTGTTCCAGTAAATGTGGTAATCTGTGACACCCAGATAACGCTGTGATAACTGTGTCGCTTCAGCCACAGCAGCAGATGCTACACCGTTGCGGTGGTGTATTTTTTATTTTTCATAAATTAAATCAAATGATTCTTTATAATCTAACAATATAACATTTAGCTACTTTTTATATATATTTAGAGAATATTTGTATCTACTTTTTGGCAGACTGTTGGATGAGTAATTTGATACCACTCAGACATGTCTTGTAAACCACTGATATGTGGTAGACTCTTCTTGCACTATTTCTATTTTATTTGTATTTACTTACATCTCAAAACATTCTCTTGCACTATTTTATCTGTTTTATTTGTTCTATGTCCTATATATATATATATATATATATATATATATATATATATATATGTTGCACTGTTGGAGGAGCATGTGAGCTAAGTTTTTCATTGCCATATCTACACTTTAGCTAATGTGCAAATTACAATAAAGCCTTGAAACTTGAAACTACTAGCCAGTAGCTGGTTGGAAACAGTATACAGCTAGCTAGCCTCTGGTCCTGTTGTTAAATTTAGCAGGATTCTCTTTCTTCTTTTTTTAAAGAAGCAATATGTTAAGTGAGCTTAAGAGCGGCTGGTTGGTAGATATTGCCACTTTTGGACAGAACCAGCTGTTTCCCCCGCGTTTACAGGTTATGCTCAGCTAAGCTAAATAGCCATAGCTTTGTGTTAGCGAACAGACATCAGTGGTGTCAGTGGCGTTTCTATATGTACAAAAGTGGTGGGGCACAAAAAACGTAGATGTTTATATATAAACTTCTGCAGTGACATGCAGTGAGGTTCATGGATGGTGAGGCACTGGCACTGACTCTTCAGGTTTACAAATAGTATATGTTGACCTAAATCCAAATATTCTATTATTTTAGTCTGATGCTTCGATTAATTTAAACATACAGTTCAAAAATGTCATTTTATCATTTAAATATTGGATTCTTCTCTCTTAGTAAGATCCCATTTCCAATAAAATTGTGGTCTTACCTTGACTTGAAGATGAAGTCCATGCTATCCCTCTGGACAAAAATCTCTATTACTTTTTTCTAAAAGTCCTCCTTATCTTCTTGTAGTTTCAAAAGTCAAATCTTAAATCTAATCGATAGATTTATGATTTGAAAATTATAAAAGTAGGGTAGACATGTGGATATTATCCGGCTGAACAAAACGTGCATTTATCTAACCGTTTCCCACAGTTCTTATTTCGAGCTATTTTCTAAAATCCTATGGAGAAATCTCATTGCTTTTGTCGAGGGAACCATGGATGTATAATAAGAGGGAACCATAGACTGTATATATACAGTTCCTACCTAGGCCTACATAATAACATATCTCTCTAAGTTACAAGGATGACCTTATTTTATCAAGCTCAAACAGAAGCCGTTTGTTCTACAGTATTATCCCACTTAACACTTGTCTATTTCGTTTTAACCTTTATATATACAGTCTATGATTTTAACTTGGAGGCTACGATTAGCATCGTTAGCACCGACGTAGCTACCACTCGACACGCTAACCCAAGCCTTAACATCAATTACGTAGCTGATTAAAATCATTAACACATACATAAGTACTCGAATTTTACTTACCGCAGAACCGCATTCATGCACTGTCTGTTTCAACCGCAGAGCGAGTCACAATAGTCCGATATATAAGCATGAAGAACGAACAAACACGGCCGGGGTCAAGTTGTGTTCCCTGGATGAGCTGAGCAGGCAGAGTCCCTGTAGCTTCACCGAGCAGCTAGCAGAGAGACAGGACGCTAACAGCAGCAGTCACTTGACAGAGCCGTCACTCAATGTGACCACGCCCTAATTTATGCAAAAACTTTAAGACCTAATATAAATAAAAGGATCGTGTTAGAAAACAATTCACTCACAGATTCATAATCATGAAGGTGGAATCTAACTATATTCATAATAAAATGTATTGCATCCATGGGTAGAAACATGTTTTTTTCTGCTGTAAAGTTGGGCATTTTAACATGGGGGTCTATGGAAATTGCTCCTTTCTGCAGTCAGTCTCTATCGGCCAATATATGAACTGCAGTGTGTGGCACTTCCGTATTGGCGTCCCGGCTCTTCCCCAGAGTTTGCCGCTTGGAGGGAACCATGGATGTATAATAAGAACTGGATACAGCGTGGGAGGCGGGGCCT
>CALSBZ010046932.1:2687483-2721989 GCA_943591055.1 Gobionotothen gibberifrons
ATATATATATATATATATATATATATATATATATATATATATGAAAATCTATATGATTAATATTTATTGTGTTTATTTATAGCGTAATATATGTCAAGCTGTATAGCTGATGTTCAAAGTGTTGGACTTCATTTAGGAAGTAATTATGGGAGAGGTCTTGAGTAGAAATAGCTTGCCTTTGAATCACAATTAATGAGGATATTAAAAAAGAAAAAACATGATGCAATTTTTAAGGTGATAATCACCATAACTTAATAATGTATTGCTCAGCGCAAATACGAAGCTTCAAAGATGTAAGCCCAGTCTATTGAGCTTCCCACAACTGATTACACGAAGAAAGAAAAAACAAGATTGTAGTATATCTTCTGCAAATGGATATTCAATCATCCATCATCTATGGTTATGTCGCTGTGAATGGATTCTGTGTTGCTGTCTGGCAGAGAAGTTTGCATGTCAGATATATTTACAAGAAGGAGGAGACGTGCTGAAAGTAGCTAATGCGATAATGTAGTTAGGCTGGAGAATGTGAAATCCCTATCGCAGACACGTTTTGAGAGAGTGTCGAGGCAAATCAGGGGACAATTAAGAGATTGGTCAGTTCCTGGGTCTATTCTGTCTGTGGGAGACAGAGAGTGCGACTCAAGAGCGAGAAATGTTGTGTAAAAGGAGAAGAAGCGGTACAAATGATGACTTTAGAACTTCCATTGTTGGATAGCACTCCTGGGAAGGCCTGCCGCTTTGCTTTACATGTAATAGTATTGGAGATAGACTTGAAAAGCCAGTTTGTTAATGGCTATTTACACAGCAGTCAGTTTACAGATCCTCTTTTTTAGCAGCGTTTGCTCAAAGTCTTATTACAAATGCAACACCCTTCACGCTGGCTAAACATTTATCGTGGACCTGTTTGTACTTTCTTTCTTATCCCCTAACGTTTCCATGACAGCAAATACAATAGGAAAACATGGTGAATAAACAACATCAGGGATGAGAGGCGGAGCGATAATAATGACCAACCTGTCATCTGTGTCCTTGATCAACCTACTGACAAAATATCACCATCTGTCTGTCCAATTTCTCTCCAACACACTCTGTCTAACCCTGTTTAATATTAATTCTCTGTTGCCATTTTAAACTTTATTAACCCCTGCTGCCCTTCTTTTCCTTTTAGATAAATTGTTTGGCAAGCATCTTCTGCAGGCCAGGCACTATATTATGTCCCGTAAGTCTTGGCTGAAGATGGTGCCCACCGAGAACTGTGATATCCTGATGACATTTCCAGGTACAGTAAGATCCAGCCTGACCTCCCTGTTTGTCCTGCGATGAATAACGCACTGAAGGGAGGACAACGCATCCTCATTCAAACAAGTTTTTGGTGGTCAGCCAGCCACTCAGAGGCATGACTTTAAATGCTCTCTGGGGATAATTAGATTTTGATTACTGTAGCTGTTTCTTTAGAACCAGCCCCTTGCTGCAGTATAATTTAAGAAAGCTGCTTTTGTTGACAGATACAATTGGAGGCATTTCATCAAACAAGCGTAAAAAGAACACCATCCAGGCTTTAAAAAAACTGATTTTCCAACAATCAAATGCAAAACTAGACTATTTTTGAGATGTTTATATTGACATGAATAGGCAACTAGAAACCCCATTTTATTCCACAGTTATTATAGTTGTCCATACCAGCTGACCCTTTTTATTTTACACACTATCACTTCAACTGCTTTCATACAAACTATGTCTTTACTTACTACCTTAGAAATAATATTACATACTTTCATCTCTTGAAGCTTTAAGGTGCTTTTAACTTTAACCTATTATGTTGCAGTGTAAAGCAAGTACTTAAATGTAGCCTTTTCTGGTTGTCTAATAATGTAACACGGTTAACACGTACATGCAGACTAAATTCCATTGTAGGTTTTTATGATTATGAATAAGAAATTGTTACAAAACATCAAGCAAAGTGCTGTTAGCTAACGTTCAGCCCATATCAAAATATACATATCAGTCATTTTCCTTTTAATGACCTAGTGTTTTCATTTTTAGGTATCAAATAGTTTCAGTGTGGTGATACAAAAGGCACACAAAGTAGCTTAATTGAAACATAATATGCTGGCTACAGATGGCAGAAACGTCTGGAAGTAGTCTGGGTTATAGCCCGTCTTCTCAACCTATAGAAAATAGGTTTGTGATATATCTAGAGAGAGATTTAGTCGGAGTGACCTTTAACTAACACCACCAGCCCACTGCTTCTACGCCCTTCTGTCTGGGCGGTGAACGATTAGTCTGGTTCAGCCTTTCTACCTCATCCCCTCCTGCCTTTAGCAAACATGTCTGAACACATGTAAAGAACTAGAGTAAAACAAAACAACCCTGCTGTTTTAAAATATTTAAATTGATGCTCAGATCCACTATGAAACTTAAACTAAGACACTTTCTCCTCTCTCTCCAGATACAATAGATGACCACACTCTGCTGTGGCTCCTGAATCAGATCCGTTTAGGAATCCCACAAGTCAGCATTCAGGTCCGGCAGCACAAACACACCCAGGCAAACGCCTTCTTCATCACGACAACGTTTGAGAAGTAAGACTCCAAAACTCACACTCTGACTGTTTGAGCGTGTGTGTGTGTGAGTGCATGCATGTGTGGGCACTTGCACTCCTGTCTTGTTTGTTCGGTTATCCTAAAACTTTTCACTTAGTATTTAACTGCATATTCAAGGGAATAGTTAATTATGTTAATTAGGATCAGTCGGCCATAATGTGTTTGCATTTATGTATGTTTTGAACAAAGGTCATACAGAATGTGATCATATTTGTTTTTTTAGTTTTGGTTTTAAATGCCTCTGTTAAAGGAAAAGGAATAGTTCAACATATTGAATAAAGCTCATTAATCTGTTGCCTGTTATTATCCTTATTAAACCACCATTGTTATTTTTTGGACATGGACAGGGTAGCTGTTTCACTCTGTTTCCAGTTTTTATGCTAAACTAAGCTAATTGACTTACATACCTAGCTTCATATTTAGATAACACACCTGAACATGGGTTATCTACTGTTTCATCTACCCAAATGGCTTCTTTGAGCAGGCTTCAGAAAATGAACAAAAAAACACTCAGTCACAGTTGTGAGTATGTGTTTGTGTGATTGTGTGTGTTACAGTCTGTTGTTTGCATACCCATAATCCGTCAAACATCTGCAGTCCAACTCCACATAGTGTGAGTGCTCCATCAGGTTTAATCCTGCTGATCATTACCCCTCTCTCCTCACCCTCAGCTTACTGCGGGGAGCCGAGCAGATGGGCATGTACAAGGCCGTCAAACCGCAGTTTGGTGGCGGGATGCGGCGCTTTTCCTGTGAGGAAGACAATATCTATGAGAACATAGAGAGTGAGCTCTGCTTTTTCACCTCACAGGTGAGAGGTTAAAAACACTGTGGGCAATGTGAGCTTGATGTTCAGTTTGTAGACTTATTGTTACTGTAGCAGCGAAATAAAGAAATACAACTGAAAATGTATCTCAAAATGAAGATGCCGCTTGTGCACCACCAAGCAAATATTGCGCAGGAAATATTTGAAAACCAGGGAAGAATATCATTTTCGTGCATTTATTATGTAGTATTCCAATAATCCAAGATATTTAGAACAATGGTTTCACCTGTAGCTTTCCTTTGTTTTAACCTTGTAAAAAAACATGTGTTCATTCTGGTGCGCCAATCCCACCACCACTATCCTATAAATACATTATCACTAGGTGCCCAAAACCGCCTTCAAAATGAAGGCATAAAGTATTATAACACACATAATTCAAATATAATGGTTAACTTAACAACAAAAAAAGCTAGAATATAAATGTTTAATTACTAAATAACATAAATCAATGTATTGCTCATACATTTACTATGGGTGTTTCTTTTTCTCTGTCCTGCTGTTATCTTCAGGAACAATCCATGTGTCTAAATAGTATGCCTTATTTTTTCTTAAACCCAATAACTCTAATGTTTTTCTTCAGGAGCGTCAGGGCATCATAAAGTATTGGCTGGACAATCTGCGAGCCAAACAGGGGGAGTTGCTCCACAACATTCACTTCCTGGAGGGACAGCCTATCAGTAAGATTCACTTATGTGTCTTTTCTGTATCTGAATAGCATCCGTCATTTGTTATCTATATTTATATGCAAAGTCAAATGTGTCCATATGTTCTGAATTCAATGTGTCATGATGCGTCCTCTTTAGTTCCAGAGCTGGTGGCTCGGGGGGTGATCCATCAAATGTTTCCTCTCCATGAGCAGAGGATCCTCAACCAGCTGATGACGTCTTGGGTCCAGGCTGTGTGTGAAAGGCAGCCTCTGGGTAGGAAATATTAACATTGTATTGTGAAAACACCTTTGTACCAGCAGGCCTGACTGTTAATAAATAGTCAAATCTAATACAGTAACTTTGGTATGAGCTCGTTCCTATTGTATTTGTTTGAGACCTAATGATTCTCAATAATAGCTGTTTACATCTTCGTCTGCTTTGTAGATGATATCTGTGACTACTTTGGAGTGAAGATCGGGATGTATTTTGCCTGGCTGGGTTTCTACACTAACTCCATGCTTTACCCTGCCGTCATCGGCTTTCTGCTCTGGATACTTGCGGAGGCCGACCAGGTACTCGAAACCTATTCTATAATAAGATTTGTTATACAAGACTTGAAACAACATGACTGAAAATCACTCTTGTGTACTGATGCTTTCAATTTTTATGCTAGGCATATCACTATCTACTGAGTCTATTTGGTTTGTCCCCACACATTTTATAGTTTACCTCTGCCTGCTTTGTCGAAAAAATAAGCACATTTTACGTTGAAACAGCACACAGTACCTGCACCAACAAAACAAAGTACTGACACTACTTGTTGTAATCACACTCTGAAAGGTAATATAAGTGTCTTTTGATTCCCTCATGCTCACTCACAGACCAGTCAGGATATCTGCTGTGTGGTTTTTGCCCTATTCAATGTTGTGTGGGCGACGTTGTTCCTGGAGCGCTGGAAGAGGAGAGAGGCGGAGCTGGCCTACAGGTGGGGCACCCTGGACACCCCCGCCGAGTCTCTGGAGGAGCCCAGGCCGCAGTTCAGGGTGAGGACTGTTATTGAAGTTTGAGCAGGCGTTGGGTTTTGTTGTGGTTTACGAAAACATTTTATTCCTTCCTGCTGTATTTGCCCAAATGTACCCCCAAGCGTTCTTCCTCATTCTTTGAGAAAGAGATATTATCTCACTATCCTAAGGTAACCATGCAAACAGGCCCAGCTAGCTCAGTCGGTAGAGCATGAGTGTGTTTTTGTTGTGGTTTACGAAAACATTTAATTCCTTCCTGCTGTATTTGTCCAAATGTACCCCCAAGCATTCTTCCTCATTCTTTGAGAAAGAGATATTATCTCACTATCCTAAGGTAACCATGTAAACAGGCCCGGCTAGCTCAGTCGGTAGAGCATGAGTGTGTACTAAAACATTTTATTCCTTCCTGCTGTATTTGCCCAAAAGTACTCCCAAGCGTTCTTCCTCATTCTTTGATAAAGAGATATTATCTCACTATCCTAAGGTAACCTTGCAATGTGTCAGTCTGATTGGTTGACAGCACTTGCACAACTTTTCAGTCCCAGACAATAGGCTACCAGGAAATGTGATCCTCATGTTCACAAGTAGAGTGTCTTCATTCCCCACGTGCTCTCAGAGGAGAGGGGGGGGGGGCAGCCCTACTTTCCCGCCTTACCCCACCGCCTGTTGTGTGGTATGAATAGAGATACTGGGGGAGGGGGACTGTCGGACCCCTACAAAATGACATGTGAGTGAATGGTTAAACAGGCCTGGCTAGCTCAGTCGGTAGAGCATGAGACTCTTAATCTCAGGGTCGTGGGTTCGAGCCCCACGTTGGGCTCAAAACTTTTTCGGGACACTTCTGGCAACAGCAGCATGTTGATTCAGAAGGATGTGACGTAATGATAAGAAAAAAAGAACGTGGATAGGATAGACAGCAAACACTCATGTGTGATTGACTATATATACAGTCAGTCTATGGTGATTGATTGGGGGGTTTTGTACAATTACTTTGTGGTATTTTGACTATGGCAAAGCTGCTACTTTATACTCCACTATATCCAAGAGCAAATATTGTATTTTTAAAAACTTTTTACAGCTCAAGGATAATCTTCTTATGCAAAATAGGGGACATTTGGATGTATGTATGCACTGCACTCCCTCCTCTTTACAAAGGGATCAGGGGCGTATGGAGGACGGAACATGACATAAGTATAAATAAATAAATGTATGAAGAAATACAGGAATAAATAAATAAATATGGAAATAAATACAGGAATAAATAAATACAGGAATAAATGAGGAAATAAATACACAAATAAATGTGGAAATAAATACACAAATACATAAATAAATAAAAGAATAAATGCATAAATAAATATGGAAATAAATACTTGAATGTATAAATAAATAAAAGTCGAAAATAAAACAGAACACACGTTAGTATATATCTTTAATATATTTCTACATTTACGGTCACTTAAATTTATTTATTTATGTATTTCTGTGTCCGTATGCTAATGAGGTGGGCGGTCTTAACCTCAGTCTGAAGCATGAGTGGTTACAGGAGTGTGATCATTTCTGACAGATTAGGTTTAGCAGAAGTGGCATGATTTTGTTCTCAGGAGGAGAATTTGAGAGAGTATTACCCAAAAAGTACACAGTAAACGTACTTCATTTTATTGTTGGTAGCAGTCAAACTAGGACTGACTCCAACAGTGTCCGTTTTATTAAGAAGTTATGGTACAAATTATTTGTATCGCTCTGAAAAAGCAAACGCGAGAGACGGCTGAGGTGACCGCAACAAACATGTGCTTCAATAATATTTGGGGGCAAGTCCTCAATACATCGTTCCACACGAAACTGGACATAGTCTTTTGGTTCTCCATTCTCTAAATGGTCCGCTAATGATCTCCAATGGCTCTTAAACCATTAACCATAAATAAACCTGAGTAAATTTGAATTGCCAACAATTACAACTGTGGATAAACCATGGATGTATAAAGATAAGGGCTAAACAGTAATTCTCCTCCTGCATTTGAATCAACGCCAGGCGTTAGAAGTAGAGCCAGAAATGATCACACTCCTGTAACCAATCATGCTTCAGACTGAGGTTAGGACCGCCCACTTCATTAGCATATGGACACAGAAATACATAAATAAATAAATGTAAGTGACCGTAAATGTAGAAATATATTAAAGATATATAATAACGTGTGTTCTGTTTTATTTTCGACTTGTATTTATTTATTTATACATTCATGTATTTATTTCCATATTTATTTATGCATTTATTTATTTATTTGTGTATTTATTTCCACATTTATTTATTTCTGTATTTATTTCCTCTTTTATTTATTCCTGTATTTATTTATTCCTGTATGTATTTATTTATTCTGCAGAGATATATTTTATATTATATATTATTCAAATGATAATTTTAAACTATATAATACATTATTTAGCTTCAGGGAAGAAAAATTAAAAAGATGTGGAAAGAAAGTGTTTTGTTAGTTTTTTGTCGGCTACTTTTAACGTGACGACAACACAAGTGACAAGTAACTGACATGGCGCAAAAACGTATCTCGGAATTCTTTCTCACTAAAAACGCAAAATCTGCTAAAAAGATTTAAATAGAAGATGCAGGGGCAGGGCATTATTACGCAGAATCTGTGTAATATGTAGCCAGGAATTAGCAATGCCTTGATAGCCTACTTCAATGAATGTAAATTCCACATTGTTTGTCAAATAATATTTTACATCTTATTAGTGCCCGTAATAGCGTGCACTTGAGTCCATTGTTATGCACTGTGTGTGTGTGGTTTTGCTCGGTGTCAACGTCACCCCCCGTGCGTAATTAGCTCATCGGACAGCACCTCAGCACCCCCACTCAAAATACCTTCCAGCGCCATTACATTACATTGCATTTAGCTGACGCTTTTATCCAAAGCGACTTACAATAAGTGCATTCGACCAACAAGATACTCTGAAAGGGATGGCCTTACTTAACACCTCTTACACACACTCACACAGGCTTCCACCATCCACCAGCTCCATGAACACATTTCTAATGATAATTCAATAATATAACATAAATTATTCTGAAATGGGTCGTTTGCATGTGAGGGAGTATTTCTTTAACCTTTACATTTCTTTGCACAGTCATTTCAAATCAAATTTTCCTGTAGATGAATGCAGTCACACACAAAAAAGAGTCTGATACCTTTCCTGCTTTCTTGTTTTCTCCTCCTCTGCTGTATATGCAGGGCGTGAAGCGCTGCAGTCCAGTAACGGGCTGCGAGGAGTTCTACTACCCGCCCTGGAAGAGAGCGATGTTCAGATGGCTGGTCAGCCTACCCATCTGCATCCTTTGTCTCTGTTTCGTCTTCGTCGCCATGCTCCTCTGCCTGGAACTGCAGGTTGGAACAGATAACACAGCAATATCGAGAAATGACAAGAATTGGAGTAGATACTTTCTGGGGCTGATATATGGGGATGATATTGTCTACACAAAACTCTTGTGAGCAGTTTTAACCAGGCCATATTGAAAAAAATCAATACTAAAACAATATCACATCATTTTACAAACAGGTTAAACAAAGCACATTCAAAGGGGCCTCTTGCCAGTTTGTATTCATAGCCTTTTAAAAATAGCTGTGGGAGTAGATATGGATGAATAGCACTTATTAAATATATATCATGTTTCTAATGCGCCGCGCAGGAAGTGGTGATGGAGATTCAGGAACTACCCAGTATCACAAGATTTATTCCCAAGATACTGCTGGCCATTACTGTGACCATTTGTGATGAAGTGTACAAGAAGATTGCCAAATGGCTCAATGACATGGGTAAGAGACACAAAGTGACAGTCTGGGCATAACAGTGGAAATGTTATCTCTGTGATATATTAAAAAGGAAATATTTTATAAGAAAATACATTGAAATTGATACGTTTGCCCATGAGTCTTTTAGCTATGAAGTTCCTGTGTATGCATATCCAAATGATATCCAAAGCTGTACAAATGTTTCACGTTGTGTTTTTCACCCAGAGAACTACAGACTACAGAGCGCCTATGAGAATAATCTCATCATCAAGATGGTCTTTGTAAGCCATGCATCCTCCTCTGTTTGTGGCACAATTAGAACGTATCTCGATTCAGTGGGTGTTTAACTTCCTCTTTCTTTTTTTTAACAGTTTGAATTCATCAATTCCTATCTCAGCCTTTTCTACATCGGATTCTACCTCAAAGACATGGAGCGACTTAAGGAGGTAATAACAACAGTTGGAAATATTGCAGACAATAAGATAACATATTTGTTGCCAAGTGCCAATATGTCCCTAAACTGGAGCTACTGGGGCCCAAAGTCTAATATATCAGCCCACCTTAAAGCAATGATTGGACAGCTGATTCATTGTCAAGTCATGTGCCAGTAGATGTCCCGGAATCAGTGACCTGCGTTTGTACCTTCAGTCAGACTGAAAATCTTCATGTGTTTGCTAAACAACTTTGGAATGGTTTGGTTGTCCTTCTCCTCACAGATGCTAGCCACTCTACTGATCTTCCGCCAGTTCCTACAGAATATCAAAGAGGTCCTCCAGCCTTATCTCTACGAGCAAAACAAGCTGGGCGTTTTCACCCCCAAGGTGTTGTGGGAGCTCCTTCAAACCATCGTACTGAAGTACGGCCGCCTGGCTCTGGGAAAGGTCCGGGCCTCGATGACAGCCTATTCCTTCCTGGGCTCCAGAGGGATCCCTGTCAGTCACACGGCCAACGGAAACCCAGAGCAAAAGAGAAGAGGGGATCTGAAAGCCGGATTCAGGCTGTCAGAAGAAGAGTGGGACATGAATGACGGCAATCTGAAGAATCGTAAAGTCAGCTTCACCGAGAAGGTCGACTACCAGGACGTCAAGACAGAAGCGCTGCCGGTGGATCGCAGCTCCCTGGAGGACAGTCCCACGATGGTGGAGGAAGGGATGGATCCGCCCAGTATGTTTGACAGCTGTGATGAGGACAGCGATTGGGAATCGCCGGCACAGGTATGTGGTCTATTTTTATTATTACAAATGATTGGCCTCTTTGTTTTCAGTTTGCTGGTAAAGGATTCATTATCCATTTCTTTGTAATTTTATCTAAATTGCCAGGCCACCTTCACTATTTTAAATAAACGAAAATGATAGATGATCCAAACTCTTGTTTCATGTAGTTTAACTAGTGAAAGGGGCATTGTAGGAGCCATATGTTAAAATGTATAGTTTGATATATTTGTATATTATAATCCTTTGTTGATAGTGTTATTATATCATTTATTTGAACCAGCCGTGTGGAATTGACGGCATCGACGACCAAGAGTGTGTGGGAGAGAAACTCCTTTGCAGACCAATAACATGCACAAAAACCTAGAACACACTACAGAAAAGTGGAAAACAAGATTAGCATAGCAGGGCTTCTTTAAGTTATATCAGATCTCGGGACATAGATGTCATTCATCTTTGTAGACACATGAAAATGAAACTATCCATTCCAAAGCAGCAGAAATGTAATTGTCATTATTGTCACTTGCTAGAAATATTGTAGACCAAGGATTATGCTACTATGTCCTCTCGCAGGAATCGCAGTCTTTCTGTCAGAGAAGAAAGAACGCGAGTGAGGCGAAAGAGAATAAGAAGTCATGGATCGATCCACCAGAGGAACCCAAAACGGTCACTCTCGCTCAGGCTGAGATTGAGAGCTGTATGCAGACATATGAGGTAGATCTTTTGATGTTCATTTTTTCTTCTATCATACAAAAACAACTATTTTGAATTTTACGGTGAAAACAATACCATTGTTTTATGATGTTTGACCCAACAAGGACACGCTTCTGGACTACCAAGAAATGTTCATCCAGTTTGGCTACGTGGTGCTCTTCTCCTCTGCGTTTCCACTGGCAGCCATGTGTGCTCTTATCAACAACATCATCGAGATCCGCAGCGACGCCCTGAAGCTCTGCACCGGCCTGCAGAGGCCCTTTGGACAGCGGGTGGAGAACATCGGACAGTGGCAGGTCAGTGTGCTTCGCTCTGGGTAAATGTCACAAACGCCCTCCAGGCTGCATCTGATAGCCTGTGCACATTTCTCTTTCTCTCAACATCAGACTGCAATGGAGGCCATGGGCTTGATAGCTATTATAGTGAACTGTTACCTGATTGGTCAGTGTGGGCAGCTGCAGCGTCTGTTCCCCTGGTTGAGTCCTGAGATGACCATCATCTCCATCGTATTACTGGAGGTACCCACTCTACTTGCACTGTCTATAGTCTGTAGTTTTAAGAGAATGCACTTTTATTCCCCAGTAGCAAACTTTGTATTACTACACAATAAATACAAATGTGCATGGCCTGCTGTTTTTTGTTGTGGTTTTGTAAAACCGTCAAAAATATTTTATATATCTGACCTTGTTATGTGTATGAGATGTGTGCTGTTTGGTATGTAAGAAAATAAAACAAACAGAATAAAGCCCTATTCACACCAGACTACTGTTATCGGGGGACCGCTTAAATCATTTTGGAGGTAGTCTTTCATTTCAATCTCTTGGTATATCTGGACCTTGGTTTCTGGTCAATAATTTAATATCATTAAATACAATATTATAAAGTTACAAATTAAGTTTTGACAGCATTTTTGGTGCGTAATCAAGAGGACACATCTAGCATAGAGACCCAATAGCACTGGAGCAAGAGGTATGTGGTAATTATTATAAAAAATAGGCCTTTAATATAATACTTACAATATAAATATTAAAATAATATTGTTATTTCTATTATAAGCAGGTGTTACACAGAGCCTTGATATTGTGTCCTTGGTATAATGTCAGTAAATCAAGTAATATTCTGACTTAGTACATCCCGCGTGAATGCGTTGCACCCGAACACAGACGTCCCCTGGTAGAACTGCACCTGTGCGAATAGGGCTTGAGAAACATAATGTGAATGTTCCTCGATGTACCTGTGTGTTGAGCCTGTCCCTTTGTGGTCTCGGTGGTTCACAGCACTTTGCAATCCTCCTAAAGTACATCATCCATGTTGCCATCCCTGATATCCCTGGCTGGGTAGCAGAAGAGATGGCCAAGCTAGAGTACCGACGAAGGGAAGCTTTCAAGGTATGGTTGTGTCATAGCTTGAAAGACCTTCGGCCAAACTAAGGCTTGCTGGAATCGTATTTCTATAAACGTACCCCTTTGTGTTCCTTGGTCTGACTGTTGCAGCTCTTTGTGACTTCCCAGGAGAAATAACTGTATGTGTGTGTCTGTATTAAGTAGCATGTGTCCATATGGTGTCTCAGATAAGTCTTGTCAAGCTAGAAACACACATTTATTGTAAACGGGCTTGTTTATGTGAGCCTTCTGCTGGATAGGATGACAACTTCTTCAACAGTGAAGATGCAAAATGAGAAATGGCAGTTTACTCTCAGCATCACTCATGCAGTGTTATCGTCTCTATCACCGTGTCTTCCTTGTCCTACCTGCTGTGACTCCTTCTCCTATTGTGTCTTCATTTTAACACACCTCTCCATCAGAAGCATGAACAGCAGGCCCAGCAGCACTTCCAACATCAGCTGAGACGCCGGCGGGAGGAGGAGCTCCAGCGCCAGGCAGAGCAGCAGGCGGAGGCCCGGCAGGAGAGTGAGCACAGGGCCGACGCCCAGCACCAGCACCACCACGACAAGGCATCGGGGGGTAAGGCAGGGGACAAGCCCAAGAGACCCAGCTCTCTCCTGGGGAACAACAACGTGATGAAGCTGAAGCAGATCATCCCTCTCCAGGGGAAGTTCTCCTCCGGTACCTCACGCTCCCCAGCCCAGTCCCCAACGGGAGGAGAGGCCAAGCTCCCAGGGTTTCTCAAGTTCTTGAAGTCGCCCGAGGTGAAAAAAGAGCCAGCAGTGGCCGCCGGGGCGCAGGGCTCCACGGGGACCTCGGCCTCGCCCTCCACTGGCCCCGAGAGGTCACAGTCCCCCAATAGGACATTCAGTCCTGGGAAGCTGTTCAGTTTCAGCAAATCAGAGGGGACTGTGGTGTGTGTGAACGGGACACAAGCACCTGCTAACGCTCAGTCCAGCAGGGGCGACTTAAACTCAAGCCTGGAGGAACTCTCCTCCAATGAGTCCGATAAAGGAGACTCAAGACAATTGACTGATTCAGATAACTCAAAGAGCTAATAGATGTTCACTGTACCAGTGTAATGTAATGAAAGGAGAGTACAAATGCAACATTCAAGGACACACCTGTACCGTAGGAGAACACATTACTCAAAAGGACCACATGTAAGGTCAGCCAACTTCACTCTTGATGCAACTTACTTTGCACAAAGTATTATACTGTATTTATTACCACTTTATTAACTAGCTTCCATGTAAGATATGTACAGTAAGTGTAACCCTCTGAACAGAGATGTAGAGACCTTAACTGAAAGGTAAAATAATGCATGACTGCCTGGTTTTCAACAGCACCAGAACCGATAATGTTAATGATCTTTTTTATGAATCAGGACCTGATCATGAATGAGCCATTTGTCAAAGGACAATAACAGCAGCTTCCCATCCCAGGTGTGTTCCTTATCCTGATGCCTGTACTGAATGCATGTTCTGCATGCGTTACACCGGTTACACCTCCATCATGTCTTTTCAGTTGTGAAGCACTTTCCAAGCCATCAGATTCTTCCGCAATAGGTCAGATTATATTCACTGTGACCATGAAAAATATATTCTATTTTTCTTAACTTTGATTTTCTATGAATTATTTTACTACATGAATTAGCGAATGTACTTCTTTAATGCAAATACATGTCACTTTAATAAACATCCATCAAGAGATATAGCATTGGCTGATTTTGTTAACGGTGAAATATAATCACTGGGTGGTAGGTGGAGGGACATTTATGTAAACTAAATTGTTGGGGGAAATGATAAAACTGAAATCAGAACATACACACTCTTATATCGACACACACTTAAGGATATATTTTCCAGGGATTTCAATGGAATTGAAATCTACAGTTTTTCCGCCTACAAATAAATGCTGAAAGGTGATTTTCCTGTTACACCGAAAAAATCAAAAGGTGCTGTTTACTAAGAGCTTAAGGACTGTATGTCATACTGTGATCTTTTAAAAAATGAAACCTGAGATAGACAGCAATACATTTATACAGTTAACTCAAAGCAAACCATTTAACATTAAACACATTCCGAACTTAATCAGGCGATGGAAAACAAACCGTTTCACAAAAGTAGAATCAGCACACTCTCCTAAGAAGCGCCAGGACAATAAAACTGTCTCCGGTTTGAAGTCATAGTTGTAGAGTGTATTCTACTATATAAGCAGCCAGAATGCACATTTATACTGTCATGTTAGAACAGCAAAATGTAACCAGAGAAAACATTTACATTTATGGACTAAACTGTATGTTTTTCCAAACGCTATATCGTACATGTCAAACAATTTTCAGCAGTGATATTAATAGTGAGCTCTTAAAAAGTGCAAATCAAATTGAGCAAAATGCTTTTGTTTGTATTGATTAAAATCTGGCTTGTATTCCTCCAATGTACAAGAACAAATTAGCTATATAATGAAATAACAGTATGGCTAACCTGGGGAAGACTAAATCAGAATGAGTCGTCTTGTTACCTGATAAAAGGGTTGAAGGGTCACAATATACATACTGTACAAATATACACGACGAATACAATGTTTACCAAAGACCGATTATAATGAGCTTCACTTGATTCATGGACAGCAAACAAAACACTGATTATTTAGCCCTGCGGTCAAAATCTTTAAGATCCAACACACTTTTCCTTAATATCACTCAAACCTACTTAGCAAATGAGAATGGAACATTTACAACAAGGATCGACAGCTGTCTTTACAAGAAGCCTTAAAGCAGTGCAGCTCATTTATAAGTTGAAGCATACATGTAGTCATCAGCTAATCCATCAAATACTTTGTTACCCTCGCAATTTCAAGCACTGCTAACAAAGTAGTGATCTCAAGCTACTGAGCATCAAACTTAGAATATGGCTAGAAAATTCTCCAGGTCACACTGTACAAAAATGCATCCTCAAGTGAGATATGATTGGCTTTACTCGCTATCCTTTCAACTCAACAGTGGTTAATTTCTTTACCTGAAACAACGTAAACCATGGGGAAGTGAAAACACACTCACTTTCAATTAAGGCAATAAATCATTATCCAATGGGAGAAAACGCAAGAATATTTCTTTCAGCACTCTTCTTATTCTGCAACCGAACATTACAAACCCTGAATTGATTATTATTCAATCTAATCAACAAACACAATGCAGTTTTATTTTCAGTTATTCTAGTGACAATAATCACATAGATGATGAGCTAAAATAGCATTATGGACCACTGCCATCGTGTTATTAAGAACAAAAATGTCCTTATGGAGTAGGAGCCAAAGAACATGGCATGCAATCCAACCACTTATTTAAGTCAAATGTACATGTATCAGAGATGGTATAAATAACTACAACTGTAAACCCCTTACGAGCAGCAGAGGCGCTCCATATTGATAAGAAAACGGTGAGCTTTGGGTGAAGGAAAAACAGAGGGGCTAAAGAAGGAGGTAGATGTATGTTCATTTTAAACTACAAAGAGTGAAATCTGAGGCAGAGGTGTGTTGGGAAAAAGAACATACTGTGTCTAAATAAAAGGAGGGAACGGGTTTTTGGTTAAAGAGGAAACTTGAAGTCATATGCAAACATTAGGAACAATGTTACTTTGGGATTCTTGTTATGCCGGCTGTGTTCTGCAATGTATGAATTCTCGTGTGCTTCACTTTCAGCGCCTTGGTTTGCAAACATGTATTCTGCATCTGTGTGTGCATTTTGTTTAGATCAGTCTCTGCTGGGCGTGCATCATCAGCGAAGCAATTCACGAATCCTCATTCAGCTCCCGACTGTCTGTTCTGGCTATTTTCCGTGGAGGCGCCATGTTCTCCCCCTCTCCTTGTTCCTGCTCTCGCTTTTTTCCTGAATTCTGATAAAGTAAGGAGGAAAACCAAATTCAATACACCAGAAGTAGCAAAACACATTCTGTCATAAAACAATACAATTAGCATCAACTCTCTCCTAGATTCATTCTACTCTCTTTGATAACTGTTTACCTTTTTGTCCCACTGTTGATGAAGATATCGCAATAGGATGTTTGTCTTCTCTGTGACGATGACTGAGGAGTAAACAAACACTGATTAAATCATTCGAAGGTTAAAAGGGTCTAGAAAAGTAATAGAGCTGTTCCAATACAGAGTGTTTACTGTAGGCGATTTCTTCCTCTAATGGAAACAGAAAATGAGAACATTGCTAAGCAAAAGAAAAGTTGTGATGTGTTCTTAGAGTATAATATTGGTTATACAGATGTAACCGACATATTTGATCAAATGTGATAGAAAGTGGGCTGTAGTTCTGACTGCTCTTTAAAACACTTACTCTGCTCTGATGGGTACTCCCGGGTTGGAAGATACACAGAAGGTCGTCGGTTCTAAAACAAAAATGATATTCATGTCAGGTTAGAATTACATAAAACAAAAATAAGTACGACTACCATGTAACACTATTTCTTTAAACACCCTAATAACACTGACAACGTGATTTAATCATTTAGAGAACTAAGGAGATCACTTACTGATGCTTTACATACTGAGTCTGCATGGAACCTACTGAAGTTGCTTTTGTTGTAGACCGGTAGTCCTTTCAGGAAATCAGACTGTGAGCAGAGGAGACAAATATGAACAATAACCCTTGCCAGACAACTACCACAACTGGTTAGTAGAAAAGTACTTCTGACATTTGACTCAATAAATGGGCAGTGATATGGTACTCGGTGACATAGAATGCATTTACACTACGGTCTGTTTACTACCTCATAGCGTTACGCACTAGTCTATCTAAGTCGATAACAACCAATTATGTTATACATTTACCTCAATATTTAGACAAAGAACATGCTGTGAATCTACCTTCTCCATTTCTGTCCGAGTCACGCTCCTTGCTTGAAGAGAAAACGATCAGATGCTACTGTTTTAGCTAGCTAGCTACTAAGCCTTGTTGCCTTTGTCGTGGCCAAGATCCCGGTTTGTTTACCCGTCGGACAGCTTCCTGCGACTGCTGGAAAACCTAAACTACGTATGACTACGATGTGATAGCATCATGCCACCTTATTCATCCGGAAACTTCCACTCATGTAAATGTAATTACATAAAAACTGAAACTGTACGTCCTTTGAGTGCTAACTTGCTACTTGTTCACAACTCCATTTTTGTTGTCCGTCTGTTCGGGGCGGTTACCTTCTGAAAATTAACGCACTGCATTGGTTGAGGCGTGAAGACGGAAAAGGCAACGCGCTGATTGGCTAGACAGTGATTATGTAACAGCCCAATCTCCCAATGCGAAGGGGCCTGTGCCCTGAAACTCGGATGAAAACAACACAAGCACTTTTTAAAGCATGTCCTCCCGATGGTCCTCCCTTATCCACATGATGTATTTATGCATCTCTCTGCTTATTGCTGCTTGCGTTTAGGGGTTGAGTTATGATAGGTGACCGTAGGTAGGTCAAAATACTGAATTTATGTATAAGGCTTAACAACAGCACAGCAACCTCACTGTTAAACTCTAAATTATTCATATTAAACTAATAATATCAATAATTTTTTGCATTGCATGCATCATGGTGCATTACTAATCAGTTTCGTCATTAAATTACACCTTATATCAATATCTGCTTATTTTAGTTATGAGTGTTCATATACAATGCAGTAATTAGTAAACTAATATTAGTACTTTAAATCTATGCATGCCATTGGTTGTATAATGATGAATGTGCTAAAATTATTAATAGCAACTTTCCCAAAATTGGAAATTATTTTTAAATGAGAATGCAAGAGATTCCGATATGTCAAATATTTCTGGCATATTGCATTATTAATTAATGCCTCCATGTTCTCTACTTGTCTGACTTTCAACTCTTTTGCCTCGAAAATGAAACACCACTAATGGTATTCTGGGTCACACTGCCTGATGAGCCAAAAGGACACTCGTTCTAAAATTAAAAGCACTTAGCTTGATTTTTTATAGTTAATTAACCTACAATGTTTATACAAACAATTGATGGCAGCAAACGTGGAAGTTTAAAAAAACAATCTTTGTGAAGTATTTATTTTTCAATAACAAATACAAATTCATTTAAATTCTTCAGGGGTGGTTTTTATTTCATATTAAACAAGAATTTGGTTTTCATTTGTGGAAAAAATATGACAGTGATCATTTTGTCTCCCAATAACTTCACACAAGCAAAAAAACAAACATCTGATAACATTTAATGGTAACAAACACAACGTTATGGATAAAAAAGACTGGGTGAAACTACCAGTCTTCTTTTTACCAAATGCAAATTATTTGTCAAAGGCCAGCTTTTACTCCCCACCCATGATTAATGGAGTGCAAAAAAGCAAAACCCAACCCACACCCAGTATCACCGTTACACAGGGTCTTTGCTGAGCACCCTGAGCAATGGCAACTTTTCTGAACCAATGTCTGTTTCTCAAAGACTGGCAGGTTTTCCGACAACGTCCTTCAGTGTGTGAGTGACTGCCGCCCCTTCAACATGCGCCTCAGAATCACCTCGATGCCGCTTTGTGTGCTGATCCTCTTGATCCAGCCGTGGGTCCTCTTGCGTTTGATGTTCTTGGGCTGATACTCTGTACCTCTCTTCTTTGTCCGAATCTGCTGGTATTGCCATGGAAGCTGTTGGAACACTCCTGAACCCTCAGCTTGTGAAGAAAGCAGCCCACATCTGGAAATAGTAGGTCTTGCAGCTGCTGTGGGTACCATCCAGCTGCTGAATAGTCTAAGGCGAGAGTTGCCAGGTATTGCAAGGTTTCCTGCAGGGATGCTGTGGACAAATGTTTATAAATGTTATAAACAAGTTCATTGTATAATCTAGAGTGCTGCTTTTTATATTTGTTCTCATGCACGGATCCAAAGCATTCGTGTCAACTGTTTACACAATAATTAAATATATGTACAGATTGAAAACACATCAGAACTGTAACTGTTACTGCCACTGGAATAATACGAGTAAACACTGCACAGATGTAAATCAAAAGTCATTAATGATATGTTAATGAGCTATACTTGAGCTATAATTGAAATAGCCTTCACCTTACTAAATATATTCTTCAATCAGTAGCTAGCTGGCTACCTGCATCCTTAACTAGCCACGCTGCTAACACACTGCTAAGCTAGCTAGACAATATTAGCACTGTAAACAAACACTGGTTTTTCCGTTTGTCTAACATGGACATACGTAGACTTTGTTACCTGGTGAAATTGTTTATCCCACGCAGTCGGGAAATAGATGACCGTATAATGTTCATTTTTAGATAGCTATACAGTTGACACAGACATGAGAACAGTGAATGTCACAGGTTTGCCTGCGTATATAAAGCAACACGATTGGTTAAGACGTTTCAGCCAATGAGAAGGCTTGTTGCTGAAGATATTGTATTAGTGCCCCGAGTAATGTTTGTCAGGTCAAACTCACAAGAAGTTTACCAACTTTACCGGCCAACGCCACGGTGTTTCAGTGCCAGAAAAGGTGTATTGGCAAAATTAATGAATCTAAGTCTGACAGGTATGATTTGAGCTTAGCATCTGCAGAATGAGGGACACGAAACAAGGTAAGCAATGGCATTTGTATACAGACAGAGATGACTCGATGCCTGAGAAGTTTTACGTGGTAAAAACCACATCAATGTACGATTCACACCCATGGTTCACAGTCACAGTACACTACTGCACAACCCTGTGGAGAGAACTAAAATAACCCTCTCTTCACATAATTTGTAAGTGCAATCTTCACAAATCAGTGCACTGCTGCCCAACACTTTACTTAACCTGCTCACTCAAGTAATGTAAACATTACATTATTAATCTACTTTTAACTTTTGTTCATCCAAAATTAGGCTATATTTTCAACGTTATTTCGCACTAATTACATATCAAGCATGTACACTTTAGTGTAACAGTAGTCCAGTGCCAAATTAAAGCTTTGACAGCCTGGCAGCTAATATCATAAAACCACAAATTAAAGTAATTTAGGAATAATGTAGAATTTGAATTATAAAACAATATGTCACCAATGTCCACCAAATTAGGGGTCATTCAAGCACTCCTGTCATTCAAACACATATTACAATGTATTCTATATAACAATGATGAGGTTGTCTACATGTAGACATACATGTAAATACATATATATGATGTTGTCAAAACCACAGAAAATACTTTAAGTTATTGTTTTATTGTGTGCATTATTTGACAAGAGTTGTCGTTTGAGTGACATTTTGTGTCAATAAGGAAAGTTCCCTTCCTTACAATGTTGTTTGTGAGCTGATGTGTTAAAACACAATTCCCTATTGGCTATTATGGCATGTTTATTGACCTCATTGATTTCTGAACCATTTTATTAAAACATATTAACATAAAGCACTTTGTTGTTTACATCGGCTGCCAAACAATGACAGAAAGCAGTTGTGGGCTCAGGCTCTCCCCATAAACGTCACTGCTGGCCATTCCGTGACAGGCACCGCACTGTCCGGGCACTGTAGCACCGATGTGTTGATGTGAGTCCAAGGGTAACAGCAACACAGCTCACCATAATGTTATTGGTTAAAATTAAAGGTCATTTCTCCCTTCAGTGACGCAGCACCTGGCAACACATATTTCAGGTGTAGGTTTAGGAAAATGCAGTGGAGATGATTTAAACCCTGGTGAAGAATTTGAAATTGCAGCATCACACGTGCCGGCCTGATCATGACCATGTGTTGGCCCATTACGACAGCTGGACAATCATTTTTTAATCATTCCTGTCGCTCTCCCTGACTGCAAGCACGCGCGCACACGCACGCATTTTGCTACTCTCTCAGCCTTGGCAACAAGGAAACAAGCCTTTCCCATTGGCCTCCTCTCTGTGATCAGCTGTCTTCTATTCGCCCTGCTCCCTGCCACTCAGGAGCGAAAAATGCCCGAACACTGCTGTTGCTGCTGCGGATACAGGGCAGCAGGGCTGGGTAGGTTCTGAATGCGCAGTGGATGCTGAGGGAGAGGAAACAAAACATTGGTTGTTATCGTTATGGATGTCGTATTGACATGCAATTGCCACACTCTTATGGATGCATGCTCAATCCCCTCCGTGTTCAGTGACAGCAGTCCATGAAGCCAATAAGAAGCGATTACTGTTTTGCAGCATCTTTAGTGTAGACAAATTGTTACACCAAATGCAACGTTTTCCCTCTTAAGCTTCGTCGGCCCTTCATCTTTTGGTGCAGATTTATATTCACCCTTAATCATCTCTAATTCGGCAGGTAAGGAATTTATTTGTTATTGCATTATGTATTTAATGTGCGAATGTGTATTGTGCATCGTTCAGCATTCATAAACATCCGCACAATGTCTGCATGCATTTGTTCCTTGACTGAGCAAAAATAACAGATCTATCATATGCAATTATGGCACTCCACACCAGACTGCCACGGATTTATAATATTTGTTTCAATTTGTGATGTGATGATTTTAATTGGGCCCATACATAACACTCAAAATGCCCTTCACTGGGCATTTTCATTATATTCAGACATACATAGACCACTAACAATATATGCTGTTTATGGCTACATTTTTGGGGAGTCAAATGCTTCGAGAATATTATCTTGCATTTGGCATTATTAACTGAAAATAGGTGACAATGCATTATTATTTTCTGATATAAGCATTTCCAGTGGAAACAACAACACTGCGGCTATGTGTGTTAGAAATATAGAGCAGCACACTCTAAGACTTAGCAGACATGTCAACCTTAATATTCTGCACTGCAGGCAAATATGTTATACATGCATGAGTAACCTTCAGCCTGTTTGACTTTAAGGTTTGTGGATCTAAAAGAATTGCTCTCACACAGATTCAAACTAGGTTGACCGCATGTTCATACATTAGTAGGTGAAGAGGACAATCCCTGATTTAAATAACAGGGTAGTTAATCATGTAGTTAAATTTGTGGTAATGAGGTATTGTGGCATTGCATCAGGGTCATTCAAAGTGCTAAACATGGTTATGTAATATCCTGCTATGTTGTCAATAAATGCACCTTTCCCTCATTACCACTTGTAGCTGCTGCACAACTGATTTGTTCATGATAAAATGACAGAATGGCTTAAAAGTGTAAGGTCCATCGCGTGTAAATCTATAGAGATAGATGGCTGTATGTATGGAGGACAAGCAGAACACACTGCAGTGTTGATTTGGATTTTTGTGGAAAGACGGGCCTCTGTCTCAGTCTACATTCACTTGGCTCCAGGGTGTAACTGGATAGCACTTTATCCACTGACCTTCAGACCATTCTGCCACCAACAACAACACCACGCACCGACACACGCACATGTCTACCCTCCTATGCGTGTTTTTTTTTATTTCACTGTAGAGCCAGCCCTCTGAAGCACCATGTATTAAAAGTCTGTTTAATTCATTCACAGTAATCTAGAGGTTGGTAAAGCTTCAACCAATAAACGTTAACAAATGTACGACGTATGGTGAACTATTACAGTGATGTTCTTTAAATACAGGATATGCAGAATGACAATCTGCATCTAAACGGGATAAGCAGTATGAGATACAATGTGTCAATCAATGTTTACAGTTTATATGACTTTAATCAGGAGAAAGTCTATACCAAAAAAACAACAAATGTGGATCAGTTCTGACTATATGTTAAAGAGAATTTATCGTCATCCGTTTGTTGAATTTTTATCTCAAGATGTGCTTTCTTATTGATAAGCCAATATTACTTAGGCAGCATGATTGAAGCCATAATCTAAATTACATGTCATGTAATAGTATACTGTATGCAGGGAAATCCGCCCTACGTATAATGCACTCTGTGTCTGTAAACAGGAAACAATAAAGCCTTGTCATTCTGTGTCCTAGAGATAACCAGCCTGCGTGTGCATAAAAAGTTAGGACTAATGATGCTTAATTTAGACAACTGCCAAAATAACTGCGACTGGACCTATGCGCAATGATGTTCTTCCCTTTTTTAAATGTTCCCTATATCTCTATTGGTATCAGTATAGCTTGGAATACAGCAATCATACTGTTATGAGACATACCATTCATGTACACAGACATGACTGTCATTTTCTATTTATACTCTGGACCATGCAAAAAGGAAGGGTTATTTATAGCAAACGTCTAGGTCAGCATGTCAATTGCCGGTTGTTACTGACATTGAAACTGTAGCACAGCCCAGCACAAGCATGTTTTTTTTTCTTCCCTGTTTATGAACCTGGAGATCCTAAATGTTAAGCTGCTTTTCCACCAAGGTGAGTCAAACTTAACAACGCTGCTTTAGCTACACTTATACACAAACTATGGTATTTTCAATTTGCAAAGCAGTTTGGAGCCTGTTGAAACTGGTGCCTTCTCTCTTCACTGTGTGTGGTTTGATAGAAGGAGTTAGCAGACTGTTCTATGGAAACTGCGTTGCTAGGCAACAGCTTAGGTCCAATTTGATTCACATCAAGCTCGGACCCAATTTCTTTGCGTTGAGCTGTTGACATTTGAAAATACTGCAACAGGAAATACACCTGAAACCATGTTTATGTTTGAATTTTTTTTAACCGGAGAAGGGTAAAGCGTTTCACAAATATTGTCTTTCATGTTGTACTACATTATCTACATATTCTCATGTTTTTGTTATCCATCTGAGTGCTGAGCTGCTTTGTTATGTGCGTTGTTTCTGCAGGAAAGCACTATGCTGACCACTATCACTGAAGGGATTCTCTGCTGTCTGACTGGGAAGGCTGCCAGTCTGGTCTTGCCTCTGGAGTCGTCTGAACCCTCTGATGGGTTTGAGTTTGTGGAGGTGAAACCTGGGAGAGTTCTGCGAGTGAGGCACATCATCCCAGAGCGTCCCGTGGTAACAGAGGATCAAGTTGCAGGCAAAGGAAATACAGACGGAACTGATGATGATGTTGAAGGCTCTCTTGAGGCAGATAACGAAAGCAATACCGGCAGCAGTGTCCACTGCAAGAGGAAGATCACAGTCTACCGCAACGGGCAGCTGGTGATTGAGAATCTCGGCGATGTTCTGCACTCTGAGATCCTGCAGTGTCAGGATGGGGATCTGGAGCCTTGCAGCACCGTGGAGGTGGAGTTGGCAGACTACAAAGAAATGCCCTCTTCTCCAGACCCCAACTTTGCTCCTCCTCCGGTTCCCTCACCCCTTGGGGAACATAAACCTGCTCCACCGCCTCGCCGCCGGCGCCGCAAGCCCAAGCGCACCGTGCAAATCGACTCAAAGAGAGTCATCTCCAGCTGCAAAGGAACACACTCAGACGTAGCGTTGTTCTTCGTGCACGGCGTGGGAGGTTCTCTGGACATTTGGGGCAGCCAACTGGACTTCTTCTCTCGGCTTGGCTACGAGGTCATTGCTCCTGACCTGGCGGGGCATGGAGCCAGCACTGCCCCGCATATTGCAGCGGCGTATACCTTTTACGCCCTTGCAGAGGACCTTCGTGCCATCTTTAAGAGATATGCTCGTAAACGCAACATTCTCATTGGCCACTCATATGGGTGAGGATGTGTAAAATGCTTTATTATAAACCTTATTGAACCATTTACTTATGTAGTAGTGATTATACACTTATCTCTTCCAGAGTGTCATTTTGCACCTTCCTGGCCCACGAATACCCTGATCTGGTCCATAAGGTGGTGATGATCAATGGAGGCGGCCCCACAGCTCTGGAGCCCAGCCTTTGCTCCATCTTCCAGCTGCCATCTTGTGTCCTGCACTGTCTGACACCCTGTCTGGCCTGGAGCTTCCTCAAGTAAGATATGCATTTGCATGCCAACATTTACTTACTATTTACAGACAGTGACAGATACAGGATATTCTCTTGCCGATGACAAAACAACATGGCTTGTTGATGCCAAAACACTTGAAAACTTACATTGGAAAACCTGAAATATAACTTCCCTGTCTTTTTTCTAACCTTCAGAGCTGGGTTTGCCCGCCAAGGTGCCAAAGAAAAGCAGCTGTTGAAGCAGGGCAACGCCTTCAATGTGTCTCCGTTTGTGCTGCGGGCCATGATGAGTGGTCAGTACTGGCCTGAAGGGGATGAGGTCTACCATGCTGAGCTCACTGTGCCCATCCTTCTGGTTCATGGCATGTGTGACAAGTTTGTGCCAATGGATGAGGACCAGCGCATGGCAGAGGTAAAACACGTTTTCATATATGAATATTTGCTATTTTATCTTGTGATATGTAATGTAAATTGTATGTTCACAGTGTTATACTGTTTGTAATGTTATGTAATCATCTTGGCTGCCTTTCCAGATCCTTCTGTTTGCATTCCTGAAAGTCATCGAGGAGGGAAGTCACATGGTCATGATGGAGTGCCCTGACACCGTCAACACCCTCCTCCACGAGTTCTTTCTATGGGAGCCTGACATGTCCAGGAAAGACAGCAGCAAAACAGACACGGCTCTCACTGACTCTCTCCACACACTGAAAATCAATAAGCCTGTGGACAAATAACCAACCGGGAGACTAGTTTTGTTACGGAACCAAGCAGAAGGCCTTTTACGGCATGTGTTCTTAAGGCTGCTCCCAGGCTGAGAGCTGTTATAAACAGGGCCTCATCTTCAGGATGTGGACGGCCACTGGTGCTCCAAGATTAAGCAGGACTTTGGCATGTTGCCGACCAGGGAACGATGGAACAAACATAAAGATAAGGGGAATGGATGGAAACACAGTCAGTTTTTGCTTCGCTTTAATTGCAATTTGTGCTTCATTGCGTCATGTTTGCAAAACGACCCAATACCTGGAGGACTGTGTCCATTCGTGATTTGAGTATGAAATATATCTGGTGAAAAACGGACTCCTACCACATGCAAGAGGCATAAGATTCATGAAATGTTGATGTGGTGATTTTCATCTCCTTAAATATTCTGTATAGTACTGCAGAACTTCTGATGTACCTTTACAAAATGGTTATTAACTAATCATTGGATCAAACTTATATCTGCTTTCATTGAGAAACTGTGGTGAGTTGAGGAATTACAGATCTGATGTGCCAGTATGACAGTGAAGGACAGCTTATAACAAAAACAATAATAGTTTATTACAGAATAATAAAAACATTGAATATATACTGTCATTCATACATAAGTTACATATTGCCAGAATGAGGAACACAAAATCCATCGTCCACCTGCATTTCTGCCACCTAATAACCCCATCCACACCATGTGCAGTGTTCACAGTCTCAAACATTAAGACTCACAATCACGGTTATTGTCAATAAAAATGCTTCATCTATTTTCAAATTACAGCAATATATTTTCCATATATTGAACTCTTATCTAACTCAAAAAGCTATGTGCGTCTATGTTAAGCACAATGTAACCAACTCATGAATTCATAGTTGCATGGAAATCAAGTAATATGCAATGAGAGATTTATCTGAGCTGGTTACAAAACAGATAAACAAAATGGATGCCCTAAAGTTCTCCTTTATTCAAGCAGCTATGGCTGCAATAGTATATCATATCCTAAGGATAATTAAAAAAGTACAGAGGCCCTGCATGAGTTCAGAATATGAAAAAGTATCAGGATTGTGTCAAACAGTTGCAATATATTCTTATATTGAAAAGTTCCCTGTGCACTTCTCTCTAATCAATTGAGTGTTCTTTCAATGTGTAAGTATTTTTTTGCCTTTTTTGAAATAACTGCCATAACAAATTGTGGTTGTATTGACTGCTTTAAGCTGCTGAGTGTGTTGCTCTAAAACTCTGGAGTCCATCATATTTATCGAAATGTGTCAAACAGAAAGAAAAAGATCACATTATGCTCGTAGAAAGACATTCATTCATGGGGGCTACTTTGTCTCACAGTAAGGTGCAAGTGAAAGAAAATGTGTAAACCTGTGGAGTGTCCAAAGCTTGAACTCAAATGTGAGTCAGCCAAAGGTGAAACTCCCTTAGAAAGAGGGACAATTGTACGGACCATGCTGGTCTGTTGAATATGCATTTTGACAGAGTGCTGATGCAACATGACTGGTCTTATGCAACAGGAACAAAATAGATAGAATTAGAGAGGACATAAACTGACTTGGCACTGACATCTCAAATAAACATCATTTATTCTCTATGAACTTTCCAAAAACCAACAAGTGCTGCTGATGCAATGTACTGTATGTCTCCTTTTGGTGTTAAAGGTCAGTAAAACTGTATGGACGACAGGGTGCACATGTATTTCCTTTTATGCTGAAAGTATGCATATACAAATGGTCAGTGCTCAAATGTGCTATATCTTTTTGTGGTTAACAAAGATGTGTTAATGTTGTTGTTGCATTTATTCATGGGAATCATAATATATGCACTGCCTGAATGTAGATGCATATAACAGTATATATCCTATCAAAACGGTTGGATTCAGTGTATGAATGTGCCTTTCCTGGCATGAAATAAAAACGATGTTCACAGCTGATTTTGTTAGTTTGTTCTTTTGCAATTATAGTCTGGTGTACCTCGGTTAGTGATATTGCAATTTACACATTAATTATGTAGACCTTTTGGTAGACAACATATATATATATATACAGTATATTCATTCCGTGTATAATCCGTGTATCTACCGTCCAATTGTTTTTCTTTATTAAACAGGAAGAGCGTTTGAGAGGCCTTTTTGCTTTTTGCTTTTTACCTTATTAAATGGTCAAATGGTCCTTGGAGCGAGGGGTGGGGTGAAACTCACGGAAGTGATTTCAAAACAAAAGCACTCGTTTGCTAAAATCACACTTTGAATCACTATCCTGCTGAAGGAACGGTGATTATTATAAACAAGGGGAATTTAGCGATCACAACGAAAACGGCCAAGACACATATTGAGCCCAGAAAACGAATGTTATTAAGGGCTGTAAATATAATAAGCCTATGTCTAAAATGGTTGTTGTTAGGAGATGTAAACTACAGCGATTCTGCACTGCGGTCAACTCAGCAGTTGTGTCCTGCTGTTGTGTCTGACTCCATATGATATTGTCCTGATGCTGAAAGGTGATGCCCCATGATCACAAAATGACCCCTCTAAAGTCTGAGTGCCAAGGACCTCATATAATGTATGTCATTAATGTTACATCACCCATTATAACAGTTTTCTTTTTTCTCTTCTCTTAACTCAGTGGTTCTCAAACTTTTTCTGTCATTCCCCACTTTGAACAGGTGGGCCTTTTCAAGCCCCACCTGTTCCTCATCGCTCCAATAAAATGGTAGGCCAAGCTTAAAATGGTCAAATGTATCGTTCTATAACAGGGGTCTCCAACCTTTTTTAGGATGAGAGCTACTTTTAAAAAATAAAACAAGTCGTGAGCTACTTTTACTCCTCTTTTTAGTTTTTTTGCAGTGTATATATTTAGCACATTTTAACATTATTATATGCTGACCTTTAACCTTTGTGTGCTGTTTGAGTCTGTGGGACCCGTTTTCAGTGTTTACTAAAATAAAATGTATGCAATTTAATTATTTTAACCTGCTTTATTTGGTGGTGAACGTCACATCCTCTAGGGGGGTCCGGGGGCATGCACCCCCAGGAAGATTTTTTTTAAATGTTGAAGTTAAATGCATCAATCTGGTGCACTTTGAGCTAGGGCTGCTCAATTAATCGTATTTTAATCGCAATTACGATTTTGGCTTGCAACGATTATGAAAACAACATAATCTAAATAAAACGATTTCTTTTTTTTTTTTTAAATAGGTTTTTCAGTTGAATTATACTTAAAGTTCAGGGTAATTAACTGTTAAAAACATACTTTTCAAATTATTTTCTTCAATAAATTGATGTTTTCAAAGTAAATGGTTAATCGTTTTTAACAATCGTGATATCAATTATTGACCCAAATAATCGAGATTATGATTTTTGCCATAATCGGGCAGCCCTACTTTGAGCACAACATGAATGTATGGAAACAGCTCTCAACACTCAGATGAAAGGGAGCTGTATACTTTTCAATAATCCAAACATCTTCAGAATATGATCACAACCAATAACAAATCATTTAAACTTGTTTATTCTTAACTTATGTTAGTTAGCATTCTTTCTTTTTCGTTATGCATATTTTACTAATCCCTCCCCTTTTAAACTTTTTACTGTCCTATAGTACACATTGGAATGATTTCTTACTTTATTTTTTACAACTTTATTAAATAGATAAAGGTGTGCTCTCTCTCTTGCTCTCTCGCTCTCTCTCTCTCTCACTCCACATTGCTTTTCTTCCCGACTGCAACGCTGTTGTGTGTGTCTGTGAGAGCGTTTCACATGTGTGTATGAGAGATTTTTACCAGTGGCGAGCCTGTCTCTGAGGGCCTAAGATATTCTACAAAATAATATTTAAAAACATTAAAACAAATTATATTTTTCTTTATATATTTAAAAATATATATGTTTTCAGTAATATTTGTCATTAGTTTTACCAAAAATAACTTGATTACATTTTGATTTGATTGATTAGAAATAAATCCTTTGAATCTGCCTATTCAGTTTCTGTTTGAATGTGAAGGGTTAAATGAAAGAAGCTCGTCTCTGCGAGGTGAAGACAGGAGCTGTTGGACGTCCAGCTATGAATTCACAGAGGGCCCGCTATAGTAACTGAACGAGAGAGTAATGTCAAATGACAGTGCAATTGACCAATCATATCTTCCCTCTAAATGGGTGGGCTTTATTATCGCGGACTTTATGACAAGTTCCACCCGCTGTGAAACGTTTCTTGTTTCCATAGAAACAACAACTGTCAACAGCGTAAACTCGCCTTCAAAATAAAAGCATGCAAAAGTACACTTAAGGCATACAACTGCAACGAAAGTAACAAACACAATGCAATATCCTTTTCAATTTCAAAGAACACAAATTGGGTTATTTACAGGTCTTGTTTTGTGTGGTAGAGGGTCGCTTTCATTGATGCGTTTTGCACCCCGGGCCGTTGTTTTGACATTCCACCAGTGAGAAAAAAGAAAAAAAAAAAAAAAAGAAAAAAAAATTCCTAAAAAAAAAAAATTATTCTCTTTTTTTTTTTTCTTTCGCGACCCACCTATCACATCTCTGCGCCCCACCAGTGGGGCGCGCCCCACACTTTGAGAAACGCTGTCTTAACTGAATAGTCCTGTCTTTAAGTATAATACAATGTAAAGTATTTTTCCTGCATCATTTTAAGGCTTCAAAACAGGCATTTTTACTGTATGTGTTTGGAGAAATGACACAATCAATGGCCCAGAATTGTACTTTATAAACTCTGAATCTTGTGGTGCTTGAAGAAATACACACTGGCTAAGCCGACCAGGTTATATATGCCTTTTTTGTAATATTTATTCAAATGTCACAGTTATTTAAACAAACCACTATCTGAGGATAATACAAGCAACCATAACATGCCCTTTATAGAGAGACATTGAAGCCCATGAAGAATGTATCCTTCCACAAATCTTTTCATCTGCTGTATTAATAAAGTTGCCACGTGTTTCCAAATTCAAGTTAAGGCACTATCTGTGCAGAACATTACATTCTTAATTTGCAGTATTTAAAAAAAAAAAAGTGTTCAGAAAGACTGCATCAATTATATGCTATATATATAATATCAATATTTGTATTAACTAACCAAAGTCAATTTAAATAGCGGGCACAAATGGGTTAATTGCCATGGATGTGGTGTTTGATATAGTTTACGTTCAATTTCAACTATTTTAGGCAGACGTTTATTGACTAAACCTTTTTTAATAATTTACTATAATTTAGAAAGGTTTTTGTGAGAAATCATTTCAAAAGTAAAGTAGCTCTGGCCTTCACTCACAAAAAAACATTTTGTTGAATTGGACACATTTTTCGAAGCTCTATTGACTGACATGCAATGACTGGGATTGATGGAATAATCCGCGAGGTATGAACTAGGAGCAGAGAAATAATCATATATTAAAGAGCAGCATCATAAGAGGCCAACAAGAGTGACAGAGTGTGTCAGTGTGCTGAAGGAGTTGGGACCAGCTATCCAGACCAGACTCTAAAGACTTTCCAAGGGGTAAAAATGCTGCTGCTGGAGTACTGACTGGAAGTTTCAGGAAGAAAGGTGTTTTAACGCTTATTAAAAGAAAAACATGCATTCTTGTTCTCAGGAGGGGACATTGACAGAGGAGTACTGGAAAAGTACACAGTAGGCCTAAGTACTTCATAGTACTTGTGGGGGTAGTTTCACTAGTACTGAGTCCAACAGGATCAATCTCACGAAGAACTAATGGCAACAAAAAAGAATTCCCTCATCAAACTTAGCAGAAGTGGATTGATTTTGTTCTCAGCAGGGGACTTTGACAGAGTATTTCTCAAAAAATACACAGTAAAAGTACTTCAATCATAAATGTGCGGGCAATGCCCTGTGTAATAAAATGTATTGTCGCACGAGGTTCGGGGCTCTTGACGGATTCGGTGGTTACAGTTTATAGCTTTGCTAGCTGTGATTTCCGAGACGTGACGAGTCCTTGGCCAAGTGAGTATATCTTTTGCTCTCTTTACAATAAATAGTTCAATTTAGAAGTTGTCTGTCTTTTCTGGAATTCTGAACCCAACAATAGCAGAAAAACATGCATTATGTACTATGGAGGGGACTATGACAGAGGATTACTCACAAAGTACACTGTAGAAGTACTACTTCATTTTATTTCTGGTAGAAGTCAAACTAGAACTGAGTCCAACAGTGTCAGTTTCCTTAAGAACTTGTGGTAACAAATATTTGTATCACTCGTCAAATACAGCAGGAATAATAAAAAGCAGCTGATTTGAAAAAGCAAAAAGCAAAAAGACCTCTCAGACGCTCTTCCGTTTACGTGTTTAATAAAGAAAAACAATTGGACGGTAGATACACAGATTATATTCAATTCATATGAGGACTGCAATTGTTATAGGCTTGATACAGGACAAAACCACATAAGTACTTTCAGATTATATATAGGCCTACTAATATATTTCAAATGCAATTCATTTGCATATCCTCACAACAGTATACTGTTATGAGGATATGCAAATGAATTGCAATTGTGAACGTTTGAAGCACAATTGGACAACATTTTTGATGTATTTTAAACCTTTACTATATCTTAAATAAGTATTAAAGTCTATTACTATTTTTTCAGAAGGTTGTTATTTTACTGCCAATGTCGGAGATAGTCAATTAAATGTCAAATGTATTACATTTGATCAGTAGAATAGATGACTGAGTTCAAAGATGAATATAATAAGTATAAATAATAAAACAATCAAAGATCAATTCTGAAGTTCCTGGACATCCTGTGTTTAATTTTCTTAATGTCAACAACATCGCTTTTCAAATACAATTAACATGCATCCAGCAACATCTAGACAAGACGTCTGTTAATATAATTATTTACAGTCATTACAGAAAGATGAGATTTAACATCTCATCATATGACGAGCCATAGGAGCCGCCCTCTGATTGGCTGAACGTGTCCCATGCGTGTTGTGGTAAACAAAATCCGAGATGCGTGAACATGCGTAAAAGTGGTAATGGAGGATAGTGGTCTATTCACAGGGGGTTTAGTTAGCAAGCTCTCTTCTTTCTCCTATGTTCAGAACTGCCGGTTTTATTTATTACGAGTTGTTTACAACAGAAGGGAACTCGTCTGAATCAACCCAGAGCAGGCTGTAAGTACTTGTCTGTCGAGTTATCCTACAGCCGTCCCAGAAAGCTAGCTTTTTAACTCACAATGCTAATCTGATGGCTAACTAGCCGGAACTGCTAGTGCCGATGCTAGGGGGCGGGTGTCGTCTATTTCCTGGAATAGATATCACTGATTTGGCAGATGATAGTTCACTTTATGTACTGTCTGTGACGCACACATGTGTTTTACGTTGAGTATAGGAAAACGCTAACTCTATTTGTACAACACACCAAGTATTACGTTAGGGTTAAAGCTAGCTCTGCCCAAGTTTGCCAACGAAAGTGCTTTGTAGGATGTAACGCAGCTTCGTTTTTATCTGTAATACAGGAAATAGTCAGTTCCCATTAGTATTAACGTGAATAAGCTAGCTAGCTGTGTTGTGATTATTACTTTCTCCTTCGAGACATCATGCAAACAAGATAACATGTACATTTGCACTATCATGTAACTTTACGTGGTCACATTGAAAACCTTCACGCTATCCAACTAGCTAATGCTATGTGTCGGTGCATAACGATATTCGTTATACAAATTAGGTCATGTTTTGGAGCAAGTTAGCAAACACGCTAATGTTAGCCGGCCTGCCACAGTGGGGCTGAATTAAAGAGACACGGGTTTAACCAATCAGCGGCGGTTTTTAGCTTTTCCCTGTCAACGGTATCCCGGGCCACGGTGAGGAAACGTATACAAACCATACACTGTATGATACAAATAAGTACTATTCAACAGCAGTGTTGAAAAGTAACTAGGTACTTTTACTCAAGTACTGTACTTATACACTTTTCGGAGACGTGTACTTTACTTGAATATTGCAATGTTTTGCTACTTTGTATTTCTACTCTACTACAATTCAGACGTAAATGGTCTACTTCTAATCCTCTACATTTATTCAATACCTTTAGTTACTTTGCAGATTTTGATTAATTATTTGAATAATAAACTTAGGTCTTGAGTAACACCTAGAGTAAAATTCACAAACTACTCGGCAGCATTCAAATGAATTAAAACTAGCTGCACATTTACCAGCTTCAAACACATTAATGCATCAATAATTATAATCAAAACATTTTAATATATTATTCTGAAATGGGCCAATTTGCATAACGAGTACTTTTACTTTTGGTACTTTAAGTATATTTTGATGCCAATACTTTTGTACTTTTATTTGAGTGACATTTTGAATGCAGGACTTTTACTTGTAACAGAGTATTCCTACACTCTGGTACTTTTACTTAAGTACAATATTCGAGTACTTCTCCCACCTCTGTTCAACAGTGACATTAAAGCTTAATGGCTCTCTCTACTATTCAAAAACACTTTTATTATGAATATAACAATTCCAAAATTGTAAACCTATAATCCCTCTTGAGGATTTTTTGAGCAGAAATGAAATGCAAACACTGTTGGCAACCAGTTTGAGAAATCCTGAGAAGTAAGTGTGTATATTGTTATCGATACTTACCATTACATTCTGTTATAATTAGGGATGCACGATATTGGTTTTTTGAAACCGATACCGATAACTTCCTGCTTCTCAAGACCGATACCGATAACCGATAATAATATTATATATATATATATATATATATATATATATATATATATATATATAT
>CALSBZ010046932.1:2727935-2745062 GCA_943591055.1 Gobionotothen gibberifrons
AGCAGCAGCAGCAGCAGCAGCAGCAGCAGCAGCAGCAGCAGCAGCAGCAGCAGCAGCAGCAGCAGCAGCAGCAGCAGCAGCCTCGCACACAGCTGCAGGTGCACAGCTACGCCCGAGAGCATCAGTCCCGTCCCCTCCAGCACAAAAGCTGTACACCATCAGTCGCTCAGGGCCAGCCCTCGCCTCAGGCGCCGGGCTGCGAAAGAATAGAGCCACAGCCAGAATCCAAGATGATTCTTACCAAAGCACCAGTGAATGAATCAGAAGCACAGGGTCTTGTGGAGCTGGACCAGAAGGAAGAAAAACCTGAGGTACCAATCACTGCTGAGCCTCTGGCTGAGCTGAAGCCCACTATCAAGACTGTTTCCTCTCTGCCTCTAACACAACTTAAAGAGTTGAGCAAAAAAGAGATCGAGGCCCCTAAGAACAAGCGAAAGGTATGTTTGTTTGTCATTTCACTTTGGTATTCTTTAGAGCATGCTTTTAACAGAAACCAACAAGCTTTTCTTTCTTGGCTCTGTGCGCACGTATGTTTGAGCACAAGTTGTGTTTTAGGTTGCATGCACTAACACCTAATGATCTGAAATAACTCATTTCTAGTTCTCATCAAGGTGTGTGTAATTGTAATACAATTGTTCATATGTAGATACTAAAAATGGAAGGGGGAAAAAAAGTGACAAGATGTTTTGGTGGCTCTGTACTGGTGCAGTTTCCTTGCATGTTTCTTGCATACTCCACTCTGTGACCTCAGCATTACTACTAATTCTATTAACACTTTACACATTTTATTAACACCTTACTCATCTAGCACAACAATTCTTGGTGAGCTTTCTGTTGGCAGGCTACACGTGAACAGGCATTATTGATAAAAAGGTCTGCCCTGAATGTTCAATGTTATTCATGCTGTTCATATACAGAGTAAGCAATCCCCCCTTGAAGATATTGGCATGATCATCATGAATGACACCATTCCTGTCAGCAAGCCAGTCCAAGCTGAGGTGAAGGTGATCCCTCGGATTCAGCATGTGAGTTATTACAAGCTGCCACCAAATCTTAAAAAGACCCAGTATTTATCTGGAGATGTATGCATACGAGTACAGAGCTCCCAATATGTCCACAAATGGGCTTCCAGCTGATCCTTTGTGCAGTGCTACAGATGCAGCATAATCCTTGTTCTGAAGTTTTGCCTTGCTATACACTTGTTGCTCCAGCAGGTGTCAGAAGAGCAGTCGTACTGCAAGTCAGTTGTGAAGAAGCTTCAGAAGCAGCAGGCGCAGCTCTATAAACTGCCCCGTAATCACCCTCTGTTCAAGGAGGAGCACAGTGACAACGGTACGCACTTGTTTCGTTCATCATTTAGTAGTAATATGTTATGTGGTTACAGGTTGCCTAGTAATCATCATATTTTGTCTTTTTCTGATGACTTATATTTCAATGTTTTGATCATGGTCTACATTTGTTTCTAATGCTTCCACAATCTTTATTCACACTCATGTCTTACCTTCTTGTTATCGTCCTATCTGTAGATGATTATATAAATAAGGAGTTTGAGCAGGAGGAGACCGAGGAGTGGGCGAAGCCGCTCACCCAGCTGTGGCAGTGTCGGCCGCCCAACCCTCAGGCAGAGAGAAAGTTCAACAAGAGCATGGGCAAGAAGGCGCCCTACTGCTCCATCTGCCTGCTCTTCCACACCTACCATCAGGTCACTACTACAAGCATGTTGTGCTTTTAGGAAGTTAACTGTCAGTTTCACTTCTTATTCATGGATATTCATAGTCAGCATTTCATGAATAATTGTCATTTATGACAAACCGCCTCTGGAAAGACACGAATGAAGGTGTTAAAATAGTGCGATAGAATAATTTGAGTTGAACATAGATGTCTTTATTTACTACTTTACCTAAATTGTTGTTGTCGTAGGAAGTTATGATTTGTAATTGTTGTTTATTTGCAAACAACTTGTATATGATATATATATGTTAAATATGACTTAAAAAATAACTCTTATAGTTTCTTAGTGAAACAAATGTCTCATTGTAATATCAAATTTTTGTTAACACAATTGTGCATTGTTTAATCACTAAACGGGTTTGAATGTGTGTTGGACAGTTCTAACTGAGGAAAGCATCCATCTGATATTCCCAAAACAAGCCTCCTTTTTGTCCCTACCTTGTAGTCTGAGTCCAGCAGTGGGGGTTCCAGCGGGGCGTTGGTGAATCGTCCAGGGGGCCGCCAGTTTTCCAAGCCACTCATCCCTGAAATGTGCTTCAACACACAATCTAGCAAGGCGAATGATAACGGGGAGGGCCAGCTGTCCAACCCTCATATAGCCGAGGACGGGACCAGCCGGCTGGTCACCTGTGCTCAGTGCTGCGTCCGCGTACATACCAGTAAGCATCTGTTAGGAACACTTCAGGGGATGTTAGGTCAAATATATCTTACATTTAGTCATTTTGGTTTTCCTTAGGAAATACAAATCTCAATTGGTTATTCTTAAAAATACTGCTTGGCACCAAAAATGTATTCTGGATAAATATGCAAACACAATAAATGAATCTGCTGGAAACTCTAACACAGCATAGAGCCTTACCTACAATTCATTATTTGGTTAAATGAAGTGTCATTAGTTGAGTAAAAGTTTTCTTATTATAATTACTGTGGTATTTTCCAATGTTTTTTTTGGGTTAGCCTAGTTTGGTTGTTCTATAGCCTGATAGCCTTTATTTTTTTTCTGTAACCAAATATGAACAAAACCTTGGAGGGAAATGCATAATGTGAATTTGTGACACTTTCTGTTCAGGTTGCTATGGCGTGTGGGGGGAAGGAGCAGAGCTAGACGACTGGCTGTGTGCCCGCTGTGATGCAGGAGCCACCACTGAGGTTAGTTTCTTTTGGCTGCCTATAGTAGATAGTCGTTATTTAGATTCTAATCCTTTGAATACTCAAAACGGTCAACCCATAAAAATACAGGTGCAGAGTTGTTGTTTCCATGTGCGAGGTGGCCTTGTATCATAAACGGGTGCTGTTTGTTTAACATCAACAACAGTGTTGATGAGTGTCAGGAAGTCTAGCCTTATGGGTTATAATTGAATTCAAGCACAGTGAGAACATTAGTTGGAAAAGTGTAGTGAAATGTGACTAATGCACAAATGTTTTACCTATATTGTAGTCAAAAATAAGAATGAATAAATGTACTCGGATATGTATTTAAAAGCATTGGCCTTTGCAGGTGTTTGTTTTTCTAATGTCAAATAGTGAAACCACATGGTGGCACTGGAGGGGCTTTTTTAATTTGGAAGAAACGGCTGTTTCTCTTCCTCAGATCAGAGAGCAGTGATCAGTATGGAATAACACAGGAACACTTCAATATTCCCACGCAGGGAAATGAAATGAATGGCAGCTGAGAGGATGATGGCAACTTTGTTTTACTGCAGATGTTTGCTTTGCTTTTTAAATCCATCAAACAGATGTTTGGGCATGTGCACTCTGTTTCTAAGGCTCATCCAGTCTCTTTAAGTCAGTTGTTATGTTAGTCAAAGTAAAACACATGATGACCCTTTACTGACCTTATGTGGATTCATAGTAACAGTTCCCTACCTCAGCAGCTTTTGGTACACACTTGGCTCTGTGCTGCCGCCTCCTTTGTTCTGAGCCGGTGACGGTGTGTTCCTCCTGTGTTATTGTTTGGGGATTTTTTTGTTCCAAAACTTTGTATGTAAAATGTATCTTTAAATATCCTTTGCTTACAGCATTACTGTCTGCTGAGAACAATAGGCTGTTGTGAAGCATGCTGGGAATGTGGCTGAACTTTGGCTTCCCTTTTACATCTCAGTCATCATCTTATTTTCATTTATTCCAGTTTGATATCAGAACATTGAATGCACTTTATATTCGCTTGGAGGATCTAACCATCCCTGATGTTAACTTGGCGAATAACTACATCCGGGCTCTCAATGCTCAAAGTATTTTTTTCTCACCATACCACTATACAGAGCCAACAGATTTTCCTATAACCCGCTCGTGTAATAATATTTTGCATATCTTTGTGTGATATCTGTGAGGAAAGACTAGAACGGTTATAACAGGATTTAGATTAGATTAGACTTGTTGAATTAGACGATTGTCAGCAGGACTTTGAGGGAAAGTTTGAAATAAAGGCAATGTGAGTGTTTTTAGTCCCGTACCGGTCTGTTCACTTCATACCTTGACACATCTGACTTCTGGTTATTGATAACTCCCTCCCTGCAGTCAGACTTTTACGATTACACAACTGCCATATCAGCTACACAGTGGTTTTATGATGAGGATTAGACTGAGCTTTACACAGCTGATACCATTCAGGGAGGGGTCTTTGTTATCTCCAGTTTAAGCTGTTGATAATACAGAGCATTATATATCCAAAAGTCAAGATGATATTGCATGTGATATAGATCAGGGGTTCCCAAAGTGCAAAAAATGTGTTGACAGGGGTCTCTGGCACTGTTACTTTGGGGGTCGCGGGCTGAAACGTTTGGGAACCCCTGATATAGGTAAACACCTCAGTTGCGTGATAAATAATATATCTAAGAAAATCCCTCATGGTTTGTGTTTCTTCCCCTAGGACTGCTGCCTTTGTTCCCTGAGAGGCGGCGCTCTGCAGAGAGCCAACGGTGACAAGTACGTGATGGCAGCAGACAAAAGAGCTTACGCCGTATAAAGCTGTGTTTGTGGACCAGAAGCTGCATTACACAAACTTTACAAGTTAACTTAATATTGATGTTAATATGAGCTGGGTACTAATTTAAAACAGTGAAAAATGAAATACGTTTGACAATATTGACCTTAATGTGCACAAGTGTACAAAACGGGGGTCAGTCTTTTGTGGTAACAAGCTAATGATTTTAGGGATAAAGGGAGTTTGGTTTTGTGGAACTTTTTTTCAACCCTGGTGAAGCACGAGTGAAAGTGTGTGTTGAAGTGCCTTTGCTTCTCCTTGAAGATTAAGGATCTTAAAGAAATGTAATGTAGAAAAACATTTCTCGCTAACGAGGTCTCACATTTCCTTTTTTCTAAGAAATGTCCAGTTCCTTTTTCATTAGAATGTCTTCATGTTCAGTCGTAAACGTGTCGAAGCAAAGGCAAGAAGAAAAAGCAATCACAGGATTTATGATGTTTACAAAACAGCGCAGACATGCTCGTATTGGTTGCTACACAACAGATTGTCAACCGTGTTTACCAGTTTCTCTCCTTTGACCTCATTAAGTTTGTTTCTTCAGTCTGTAACTGCTGGAAATCCATCTGATGGATCAAGCCCCTCAAGCTAAATACACGTTTTAATTGCACACACAGAGTAGAAGTGTGTGTTAGTGTGTGTGCAGGTGTTACACTCTCTCAGCCTGCGGTTACACTTGGCAGAGTAAGTGAACATCAGTTTGAATGTCAGGAAACACGTTAACACAGAAGCGAGACGTTTTCCTGTACACACCGTTTCTTATACCAATATGGGACTTCCTATTTTTGTGCAGACTAATCCGCTTTATCACTCTTTAATCGATTAGCATCCGCTGTTATGAATGGGCTCCTACAGACCAGACCATAATACAATTATTTTGTATGAGCTGGATTTTAAATTGTTGGTATTTATCTAAGCACTTCAAGTTACAACATGAAATGCCATGGAAAAGAAAAATAATCTTTTTTTCTTTTTTTAATCTCCAGTGACTGATTATTTTTCAAACACACTAGGAGAGAACAATGTTTTCTTTCCATTTTAGTAGAGTTCAAACGAGTTAAGCGAATGGTTTTTGCTCCAATATAATCGAGGAGGTTATCTCCAAAGTGTTGAACCGTCATGCCAATCCATCACGCTGATGGCCATCTCCATGACAACTGTGAGAATAAAACCTGCTGAGGCGGAGGGCCTGAGAGATGCTGCTGAAAGCTCTAGCAACAAGTCAGAAAATGGACATTGAAAAGCTCATTTCTGTTGCCAAACTACTGTTTTCAAAAGTAAATAATTATCTTTCATGACTGTTTGTTCAAATACAAAAATGTTTTATTGGAATATTGATGTCACATTTTATAAATGTTTTTTTTTTAGCTGAAGACAATCTTAATTAAAAAAACTACTATACAACTATTGATTATACCAGATTGTTAATAATAATGCATTTTATTTATTAAGGCGCCTTTCAAGGCTCTCAAGGTCGCCGTACAAGATGCAAAACACCAGCAGAAAAAAACAAGACATTGCAGTAATCAATAAAAACAGAGGTGTGACAAAAAATGATCAGGGTGGAAATGCCAATGTGAAGAGATATGTTTGGTGTTTATTCTTTTAATCCCAGTCCAATTCCTACTCTAAACCTAATATTTAATTTGGTAACCACGTTGTTGAATGTGTGCTCTTCCAGGAAGATTGCACCCTGGACATTGAATTGTTTGTTCTGAAACCTCTTATTTGTCTTTCAGGTGGGTTCATGTGCTGTGTGCCATCACTGTGCTGGAAGCTCGGTTTGTCAACGTCACTGAGCGAGGACCCATCGACCTCTCCACTATCCCGGCGACACGCTTCAAACTGGTAAGCCTCCGTCAGTCAGTGACAGCGGCCCGACTGCCTCTACAGGGCGTGACGGTCATACCTGATAATCATTGACCTAAGTTTTAAAGTACTTCCATAGATTTATTTATTGACAAAGGCCAAGTCATTGACTGTGTGAAACATGTGTCATGGAGCACGTAGTAATGCCAGCTGCTGGTAAAGGCAGAGACATCACTGAGGTGATCTTTAACGTGAAGCTGTGCACATTGGAAATGACATATGGGCCACTACTACAGCTATGCACACTCTTCAAATAAAAGCATCCGGGTCTGGAGGTTTATTTCAATATGGAAGCAGCGGGAAGACGGCACTATTCTGTCTACCCTCTGTCCGCCCCCAGCGAGATATATTATGAAGATTAACAACAGGAGGAACGTGTTTCTATATCCACTCGATTTTCTGAATATCTCGTCATCGCCCGCAATGTCCTTTGTGTATCATAACATTACGGTGCACCATGCGTCATCTAACGCTGTTCTTCTGCCGTATTCTGTTCCATTTAACGTCCATAAATGACTTTAATTAACTTTACCCACTTTTATCCCCTACTATTCCTTGAGTGATTTAATAATTACACGTCTGGAGTTAAGTACTTGTCCTGATCTAGAGATTTACTAACTTTTGCGAACAAGATTTTCCATGATGTACAGCAGTGTTTCTCAAACTTTTTCATACCAAGGACCACTTAACCAATAACAAAACACTCGCGGACCACCTAACTCCACAAATATAAAGAAACACATCTTTTTTCTAGAACAGATTACAAATCGCCTGAAAATGGTACAAACAAGTGGCAACATGTGTGATGAAGGTGATGCGCTGGGCTATATCATGCAATTGAAAGTGAAACTTAACCTCGCTCCATTGCGGAGATATTCCTGCGAGAGTGCGGAAAACTTTAATGAATTGTTTTCAAATGTGAAATTTTACCCAAATACTCACGGACCACTAGGGGGCGCTCACGGGCCACCAGTGGTCCGTGGACCACACTTTGAGAAGCACATTATATCTATCAATGTACCACAACAATGTTTTTTAATTCAAGGGCCAGAATTTATCCAACAAACTGGGCTCATAATTGTTATTATTAATCTCATAATACATCTATGAGGTCAAATTTAAGACCAATTATAAAATATGCCACTATTATACTTAATTTAATGTGCTTTATGTGTTGAGTCAAATGCTTTTAGATGTGACAATATTTATTAATTAATTGTTTTAATAGGGCAATTTACAAATATCTTAATAATAATCAAATTGATTGCATTAACTATTTTCTTTCTCACTTTTATCATAATGCCTAATTATACTTCATGGTTTTGACTAAACCCAAACACAGATCGGGTCGTGGAGTTTTGTTCTCATGGCATGTGTTGGTGGTTCTCACCGTGGAGACACAGTCCAGCCGAGTGAAACTGCCATGGCGCCGGGCGGCGGTCCTGACAGAGTTTCACTTCTCTATCTTGCTCTTCATGTTTCTAGAAACTGTTTCCATAGTGCAATGAAGCGGTGTCATGCCAACCACATTGTGGTTTATCATTACACAGGATTTGAACTTGATGTGAAAGGAAGAGGTATGCTTCTTGTGAATGAGTCGCATGCAAACACATTGATATAAATGTGGGCCTTTCTTCACAATGGATGTCCTTGTCTCCATTGTTCTAGGTTTTAGATCTAAATAAGCACATGTGATGTCAGAGCCCATTTAAAATATCCAAAGGAAGTCGTGGCATTTCCCTCCTTACATATCTGTGTTCCAGTTGGTGTCTGGGTCTGCCTCACTTTGATTTCTTTCTCCCTCTCATCCTCCCCTTGTTTCCTCTCTCCTCATTTCCTTCCCCTGTACTTCCTTTGCTTTAACTCGTCCATTAATCTGTTCCCCCCGCCACACTTTTTTTCTTTCTTTGTCGCTCCTGTAGAAGTGTGCATATTGCAGGAAGCGGATGAAGAGGGAGGTGACGGGCTGCTGCGTGCAGTGCTCCCACGGGCGCTGCTCCACGGCGTTCCACCCCACCTGCGCTCAGGCCGCCGGCAACCTCATGCACCCGGAGGACTGGCCCTTCACCGTCTTCATCACCTGCCAAAGACACAAAACGCCTGTCATACCCGAGGTAACCAGCAGAAACACAGTCACACTCGTAGTAAAGAATAGGGTTCGAAAGATCACACCATTTCTACTTCTGTTAGCTTGTGAAGCTTTTTGTGTGTTTGAGGACAAAGGGTTAATTGGTTGCTAACCCTATGAGACACTTTCACTTTTTGCTCTGTGTCTGGTCTCACTGCTTAACTTGGATAAGGTTGTTTAGATAATAAGTAAGTAAGCCAAAAAAAGGAACTGCAAAAAAGGATAATGATTGATAATGTCTTAGATGTTCCCATTCCAAGAAGAGCGCTACGCGTGAACTGAAAAGAAAGGGCATGTGTTTTTCTCCGTTCTGCTGGTGAACAAGGCTCCATGTAACGATGAACTTAATATAATATGGTGTCTGATTTAATTTGAGTATGTAAGCCTCGACATATGCTGTATGATTTTGGATATCTTTTAAACTGTCTTAATAAATCCTCTGCAAACTAAAGATTTACGAGCTGACACTGTATGGTAAGATCGTCAAGCCTCGACAGGAGTCCTCACAGTACACTTGGAAACCAGAAACCAGACTGTCTGCACCTGACGATCATTCTGGCACCAATTCTGGGCTTTGTGATTAAGATGTAATGCTCAGATGTTTATTGCACCAAAAAGCAGTATAATTGGTTGGGTAAACATTGCTAACCTATAGTAATCTAATCATTGCGGAGATATCTTATCTTTTACTGAGGCCGTGTAGTGATAAGCTTTTAAGAGCAACCGCTCTCTTTCTGTCCCCAGCGCAAAAGGGCGTCCATGCGGGAGCTGGCCGTCGGGCAGAGGGTGATCTGCAAATACAGAAACGCCCGGTACTACCACAGCGAGGTGGTGGAGCTGACCACAGCCACCTTCTACGAGGTGGTGTTTGACGACGGCTCCTACAGCGACAACCTCTTCCCAGAGGACATTGCAGTTAGTACAAATGCTGTCAATCAAAGTGTAGTTAGAGGCTGATATACTTCCATATTTAGTTAAACTCCTCTTGTAATACACAGCCCGAGTTCACCATTCACTCTCTCTTTTCAGGACCGTGACTGCGCGCGCCACGGCCCCCCCACCCAAGGTGAAGCAGTTCAGGTGCGATGGACAGACGGGTTGATATATGGAGCCAAGTTCATGGCGTCGCACTCCATCCCCATGTACATGGTAAAGCCCCCGTTTCTATCTGGCTGTCTCTTTCTATCTCACTGACTGCTTCTAAAAGGCTTCATCAGTTTGGTCAAACCACATCAGAGGGTTATGTTTCTGAACCTCCACATATTTGACCACGTGTGTGCGGTCAAAAGTATAAATGTTAAGACTCAAACTAAATCCACCTACTACTTGTCCATGCGATATTTCATAGTAAAATGCTTTCATGTGGTTTGCATGATTATGCTGTTTGTCCTGTGCTTATGTTTGGTGGTCTATTAGAGAGAAGTTACGATGTGACACAGCAGCCTGCTTTTATTTTTGGATTGCTGGTTAACACTTACATTTAAATAGAAAGCGTGTGAGTAAAGTGTGTACATTGCATAGTAAAAAAAAAGGAACTAGATAAAGAATCTTTCATAAGTATACCCAGGGTGGAAATATGTGTTGCACATTTCATGTCATGGTTCCCCCTGATCGCTGACATAATGGAATATAAAATTCAGTGTCCTTTGAAAGATGTCGTAAATATACACAAGTCACTGAACGCGTTTACATTTCACTTTTCTAATACTAAGACCTTTTTTTTGTAAAGCCTGTTTTTTTTCTCGCTTTTAAAAAATACTCAGTGTTGTGACTGTTAACCTTGATCAGTATCTCAAACCATGCAATGCTGGCTCCTTACATTTTACATACCTGATATGTTCATTGGTGATTTAATTTACTGTGTGTGTAGGTGGAGTTTGAGGATGCCACGCAAATCTCTGTGAAGCGAGAAGACATCTATACTTTAGAAGAGAATCTGCCCAAACGAGTGAAGTCCCGACTGGTAATTTGACATTTTATCATCAGGTCTCTTTTATGATAAGACAGCGTTATATGAAAGGTGTGAGCACTGCCAGGCACTAATGTCTCTTCCTGATGTTTGCTCCTCAGTCGGTGGCGTCAGACATGCGCTTCGAGCTCTTTTCTCAGAGCAACGTCAAGCAGGACACCAAAAGGCAACGAGTCATCAACTCGCGGTACAGCGAGGACTACATCGAGCCCGTCATTTACCGAGCCATCGTGGAGTGATGCTCCTCTTCCTCCTCCTCCTCATCATCAACTCCCCACAGAGATGCAGCTCCAGGTTTCTGGTTCTCAGTTTCTGGCTACTGCTCATAGGAAACCCCCCCCCCCCCCCCCTCTCCCGCTTCTCCTTCTTCCGTGGCTTGTCAGGCTACATATTTATGAACTACGGCTGGGACTTCAAAAGACTTTTGTCTGCATCAAATTCTATTCTTTGACCTGCGTTTCCCATCACACATGTGAATCATCCATTGCATAGTTTTTTTTTCCCTTTTTCTCAGGAAGAAGCCATGAATCGGTTATTAAATATAGGAACGTTTGAATCAGGGGCTAGATATATTGTTTCCTCTACCACCCCATTTAGGACAGTTTTCTACTTGTGACAATTCTTCTACAAGGATCACTTCGCCCTTGATTTACAGCCCGGGTTGTTATCATAATAATTGATCATAATTTGTGTTGAGGTTTTAAAGGATTATTCAGTTTTCTACTCGTGAGCTTTATCAAAGCCAATCACCGGTTGACTAGGGGGGAAAAAACAAATGAATTCATCAAGAACTGTTTTAGTTGCAAACCCCAAAGAAATGATCAAATATCTCAAGGTCATCTTTTAACACATCTCCAGATTGTTGAAGTGATGCCATGCATGGAGTGATAATTTATTATGCTCATATGTGTGTCAATGTGCGTCTACTGTGAAAATAGAAAAGAAAACTAGACATGTTTGGACGGCCCAAGCCTTAGATTTCCAAGGGCCAGGCATACTTTGTTTTTTCAAAAAGCTTAAGGTTTATTAAAACCATTGTAATTAATGTTATTATTACACTTTATTTATGCATTAAATTTGAAAACAAAGCTATTTTTGTCATGTCCTTTTCACGATCTGCAGAAAACAAAAGATGTATTTATATTTATTATATTGATGGGTTTTCAGACAGCCTGATTACACGTTGAGATCGCCCTCCTGTTCTGGGATCAGAGGGTGAGAACGCCAATCTGGCTCGAGTCCCCCTCCAAGCGAAAAGCACTTATTTGTACCTCCTGCCTGCCACAGGAGATGTACCATTTTGTCCACACACGGCCTCCACCTAAATTAGATTTGTTTGTGTTTCTGATAAAGGTTAGCTCAAGATGTACATTGTTCTAGGTTGATCCCAAATAAATGAAAAGATTAAAGGATCCCATTCAAGTTTTCTTTTTGTTGATTCCTTTTGTGCAGAGGAAAATGTTGTGTTCTCGGGAGGAAGTGTTCGTAGCACACCGTTTCAGTTACATGTTCAATGGCTACTGTTGTCTTATTTGGTTTCATTTTGTTCAAAGCAGCATCAAATGTGTAAACATTGACACTTTTGAGTAAAGTTTGGAGTAAGAATTGACTTTCTCTACATGTACCACACTTGGAAAGGAGCAGATAACGGTGCTGATATGCAGGCAGGTCTCTGCGGTTTCTTCCTTTTTCTTATGTTTTTGAAACAGCGGTGTGTTCTTCCTCAGCCGGAGGGCCTGCAGCTGTCGGAGCACGACGAGTCTTGACCGCTGCTGGAATTTGATTTGACGGATGGCTCCTGGCTCTCCGTTACACTGCACTCTTCACAATCTCTATAAACTATGGGTTTTTCGAAGAGTCAGATTTATTATAGCTCCGTCTTGCTGAAATATGTAAACTTTGCTGAGACAGTAATTATCCGGCATGTTCTGGCATATAACCTTTACACACAAATACTTGGGGGGGCGTCATGCTCAAAAACAGGTGAGAAAGTTAAGCATGTCGGAGAGTGTGCATTTAAACCAGTCCAGTCACATAGCACCTGTATATTTTAAATTGGAATTTGAGAACTTTAAAGCCTTTTTGTGAGACCTCAAGGAAAGAAACCATGATAATAATTGTCCTTCCCCCATTAAGTTCTTGTCATGATTCAAACATCAAGGACTGCCATGTATTCATTAATCAATGCCACATTAAATGATGGTCATTAGAAATGTGTTAATCACTTTTAAATGTAGACTACCAGTTTTAATATGAAGGGGAGCATCACACAGGGTTTGGTACGTTAGATGTTTACCCCTGAGGTGCATGCTCCTCTTCACATTACACGTCCTAATGCTGCCTATAAGCCTTAAATCCATCATGAATGGCAACAGTTATTTGGAGGAGAGCCACATACTTCTTTTTCACACACAGAAACAAGCTGCTTTTAAAGAAGCTATATTAATGTTGTCTGACTTAGAAAGGTACATTCCATGTGATTCAACCTATAAGATAAGAAGCTAATCAAATATTAACCTGTGGATTTACATCAGGTCGACTTCAAAAGGTGAATATATCTGCATTTTTGAAAGTCGCTCAGCCTGCAACTCTTAAAAATGTCTTATGTTTATGCCTGAATCATAGTCTCTTATTGAGTGTTTATATGCATTTTAAATAGTGAAGTAATTCAAAACATATATATTTATATTTATATATTGCTTTGTGAATATATATAGATGTAGATATTTGGACAGTGTATTTGTTTAAAAAAAAGAGTAAGATTTGCTCTAATCCTTTACTAGATCATACTTTCTGCTTACAATGTGTACTATAACTCCCAGTGCCTGAAAGAGTGGGTAGTACTTCAAACAACTTTCTGACTGAGGTTAACCATGGGCACAGAGTTGTGAGTTTTGGTATATTGATTATTTGTGTGCCCTGAAGAGATAAACATAGTTCTTTGAACAATGTGCAATGGGAACCAAGCTTCTGTATTTAACAATCTGAAGTTTTACTGAAATGTCTCTGGGGAGTTTTTGCCGAACTTCATTCAAAGCAAATCCCCCCATGATGCCATTTCATGGCAACTTCCTTGGTGTAACCTTAAAATTCTACCGAAGGTTCGACATAAAAGTGCGCAGTGAGGTTTGAAGTGGTCATTGACTTGTGGGCTGGCAGTGAGAAATGAGTACCGACATCTTGCTTTCCTCACTTTCATACAATACCTCTGCCCTCACTGTTACTTCCTCTAAATCTCTTATGACGAGAAAGAAAAGCCACTGTGACACATCGAGGCAGGTATTCCCCTGTTTTGGGTTTCAAGCCTCTGTTGGTTGGCATAGGTTTTGTTATTTTTTTATTTTTTTATTTAACCTTTATTTAACCAGATAAAAAAGCATTGAGATAAAATCTCATTTACAATGCTGACCTGGCCAAGAAGGCAGCAACGTTACACATAACACATAATACAAACATATAAAATACAGAAAACATAACTGAGAAAACAAAGACAAAAAAGCAGTCACTACATTGTGCACTTTAGGACAGTAAGAAAGGCACTACTTATTACTGCAAGAGCAGCTGGTGGTAAGGACCTCAGACAACTTCAATTTAAAACATGCTATGGAGACAAGTGCCCTCAGTTTAAGGCGTGATTGAAGGTCATTCCAAGACCAAGGACCAGAATAAAAGAGACTCCTTTTTCCAGCCTCAGTCCGTACAGCAGGAACCTGGAACCGTATCCAGGCACTGGATCTGACGTTGTAAGAGTCACAAACTGGAGCAAATCTGGCACATATGTACAGTGGAAGCTTTCCTAAAATGGCTTTATACATTAATACAATTATTAATGTATTAATAATATTATGCGTGTCTTGGTCTTGTTATCTGATGGTGTGATAATCTACGCAAGTCCTTGGTTTCACACAATTAGCTGATACTTTCCCTCATATTCTTTGGCAGGGTTCAACACCAAGTTCAGATTATAAAATGTTAACTGCATAGTTACCTACGCTCGAGGCATGGCCTTATAAATGTCAATGGTGGCGTTGTGTCTAGAAGGTAATCCTCCATTTGAAAAACGATCCTAACCTTTACCATCTCACATGACTTTCTCCAATCTAGGGTTTATATATACAGTCTATGGTCACCATACATACAGTGCATCCGGAAAGTATTCATACCCCTTAACTTTTTTACATTTTGTTATGTTACAGCCTTATTTCTAAATGGGTTAAATTCATTTTTGTTCTCAATATCCCACACACAATACCCCATAACGACAAAACGAAAACGTTTTTAAAGAATTTTGTGTCTGTTTCCAGTGTTCCTCTGTGGAGATAGGAGAGCCTTCCAGAAGGACAACCATCTGTGCAGCACTCCACCAATCAGGCCTTTATGGTAGAGTGGCCAGAAGGAAGCCCCCATGGAGCACCAGAGTACTCTCAGACCATGAGAAACCAAATTGTCTGGTTTGATGAAACCAAAATGGATCTCTTTGGCCTGAATGCCAAGCATCATGTCTGGAGGAACCCAGGTACCGCTCATCACCTGGCCAACACCATCCCTACAGTGAAGCAATGGTGGTGGTAGCATCATGCTGTGGGGATGTTTTTCAGCGGCAGGAACTGGGAGACCAGTCAGGATCAAGGGAAAGATGAATGCAGCCATGTACAGGGAGGTCCTTGATGAAAACCTGCTCCAGAGTGCTCTGGACCTCAGACTGGGGCAATGGTTCACCTTTCAACAAGACAACGACCCTAAGCACACAGCCAAGATAACAAAGGAGTGGCTTCAGGACAAGTCTGTGAATGTCCTTGAGTGGCCCAGCCAGAGCCCAGATGTTACCCCGATTGAACGTCTCTGGAGAGATCTGAAAATGGCTGTGCACCGACGCTTCCCATCCAACCTGATGGAGTTTGAGACCATCTGCAAAGAAGAATGTGAGAAACTGCCCACAGATAGGTGTGCCAAGCGTGTAGCATCATACTCAAGAAGACTTGAGGCTGTAATTACTGCCAAAGGTGCTTCAACAAAGTATTGAGTAAAGGGTGTGAATACTTATGTTTATGTGATATTTGAGTGTTTTATTTTTAATTAATTTACAACAAATATTTTAAAACTTTTTCCACTTGGTCATTATGGGGTATTGTGTCTCAAATGTTGAGAAAAAAATGAATTTAATCCATTTTGAAATATGGCTGTAACATAACAAAATGTGGAAAAAGTGAAGGGGTATGAATACTTTCCGGATGCACTGTATATAACACAAGGTTGTTTGGTCTTATTTAGGGATTTTTACAACATTTTACAAATACTGCTATCTGTGGACACCAGTAACTCTTCCTCAGTGCCAGTTTGAGGTCTAATTGTGTGATTAAGATTGAAAGCATCTACTGAATGGACTTTAAATGTACGTGTATTTTGGGTATAATTGTCATGGTAATACTTTGCATAAAGCGACAGTATCACGTCAAAAGTGATACTGATGTCGCTTATCCTCTAATACCAAATACATGTAAAGCTGATTTTCAGCAAGCTAACATTGTCATTGTGATAATGTTAAGATGCTCAAGTTAGCATTTAGCTCAAAGCACTGCTGAGCCTGACACAGTCATCTCTTAGGCCCAATCCCAAACCGCCCCCTACTCCCTACCCTACACACTACCCCTATGTGACGTAGTGAGCTGTGAGTGACACTCACAGCTCAACGAGGCTCCCTCCTGTCAGATGGAGGGAGTAAATACAGCGGCAAGCTTTGGGACAAACTTCCCTCTCTCCGGCAGAAACAGGAAATGCCGTAACTGTATGTAACAACGGTTTCAAATCAGCATCTCTTTGACAAAAAATGTAAATTAAGAACTAAAATAAAACTCCAAACATCTTTAATTGTGTTTTCTGTAAAGCTCTTTTAGTTTTAAACCTCATTTGTATAAGCTTCTTAGTTTTTGCAACAATCTGTAAATATACACAACTTTATAATAGAATGCACACATTTACCTTTTTCTAGACTAAACACAGGTACGATCCTAAGTTAAAAAAATATGAGGTTATCATGAGGTTGTTAACATCGCAGTTTATCACTGGATGTTTGCTGGAACTACTTGTTAACAGCTAGTTTCCTGACGGACACACAAAGCATTGAGACCGGTCAGGTAGAGACCGGTCTCCAGTCAGCACCGATACAGACTCGCTATTTGGTGGCTTGATAGCCCACTCCTCCCCCTCCACACCGCTCCACAGTCGTTGGTTTGGAACAGCACTTAATGTGACGGACCCTCCGCCCGAACAGGGTTAGGGTGTAGGGGGCGGTTTGGGATTGGGCCTATGTCTTGTTTTTGGACAAAATAAAAAAAAATATTCCTGATACAAGAAAAATTATGAGATTTTAGTCAACATTTAGATTTTATATAATGGAACCATTTGGCATTAGTATTTTTATTTCTATCATATCTAACTTAGTTTCAACGA
>CALSBZ010046932.1:2755062-2775887 GCA_943591055.1 Gobionotothen gibberifrons
ACAAGATTGCTCAGACGATTATGGGCTCGATCCATCATGTGATAAAGGCATCTTGTTATCATCGGCGGTCATACGATGGCTTAAGATGCCCTCACGAATGGCCCAATGTTGTTACGATCAGAGCCGAATTTGAACATTTCCTTTATTGTGTGTCCATCGGGTGTCAATTTCGGGACAGTGTGACGCAGGCTTAACAAATGTTTCTGGACAGACTGTGCTGCTTGTGTTGAATCGGTTTCATCTGTGACTCCTTTTCTCTATTTTGCAAATAGTCCCTGTAATTGGATAACTAATGTTTGCGGAAAGAGTATGGACAGTGATGACATTAAAAGTTGTTTTTCGAGAGACTGCTCCACAGTATGTTGGTGTTTAATCTCTGTCATCCAGTGTCACTTGGCTGTTTGAGACTCTGGATTAAGGATTTGACAGACACAACTAAAAAGGGTAATGTGTGTTTCTACCTGTGGGGAATTTTAGGGTCATTAACAGAGACATATTTAAAGAATTAAACTTTAAACCATGGCAATATCAGGCAGACATTAAAACCACGTTCTCATTATTGAGGCACCACTCAGCTAATCCATTCATATTAAACTATCAAAATAAGAAGGGTGAAAACAAGTTCAAGGCCAAAAATAATGCATATCATACTAAAACTAGAGAATGCAATTCCTGAAGAAATTGCTAGTGGGAATGCTTTATGCTGAAAAGCCGACGCTAAACTGCTATGCTGAAATGTAATGTGTAAGAAGAAAGTGAAGAATTTAGATTGAAATGATATATGAACACTGGGGGCTTGAATGTGTGATGAGAGAAGAAAAGAAAGTAAAAAAGCTTGGAATAGCAGCAGAATATTTGAACTGCAAACTTGATGGCGAATGATCTGTCACCATGGCAACGACATTTGATGACACCCCATAATACGCTTAGATGCGTTGATGGCTGCATCGTTACCAAACCTGTGAAGTTTTGGGGTGTTTGGAGCAGTTTCACTGAAGTTATGAGAAAGCCGTGTGTCATGGCGAGCATTGTGTTGCCATGGCAACGGCATTTGAAGAAATCTCAAAACTGTCCCGTAGATGTCTTCACGGCTGGACTGTTGGCACACATGTGAAGTTTGAGCACGTTTTGAACATTTTCATAGGAGTTATAGCGACATCATATTTTATGGCGAGGGATGCGTTTCCATGGAAACGGCATATGGTGAGATCTCAGATTTGGTGTAGAGCTGTTGGGGCATGGACCGGTGATATACAAGTGAAGATTGGGGGACGATTGGACCGTGTTGATGGGACTTACAGCGACATAATTTTTCATGGCGAATTATCCGTCACCATGGCAACGGCATTTGATGACACCCCATATTTTTGTTTTGGGGCGTTTGGAGCAGTTTCAATGAAGTTATTAGAAAACCTTGTTTGAAGGCGAGCATTGTGTTGCCATGGTAACGGCATTCGAAGAAATCTCAAAACTGTCCCATAGATGTCTGGACTGTTAGCACACATGTGAAGTTTGAGCTCTTTTTGAACATTTTCATAGGAGTTATAGCATGAGGTTACATTACTCTCTCTCTCTCTTCTCTCTCTCTTCTCTCTCTCTTCTCTCTCTCTTCTGCATATGATGATGACACCCCATAATTGACGTAGAGCTGTTGAGGGCAGGACCATTAACCATTATCTGAAGTCTGCTGCTCTGAGCATGTCAGTTGAAGTGATGACATCATCGTGTTCCGTGACACAGGTGTTTGTATTTGAGCTAATGAGTCGTCCAGAGATCAAAGGGTTCCATTGTTATGGATGAGAGATGAACCTCTTACATGTGAACGTTTTGTGGAAGAACCGTAAGAGATATCTGTGAAATTTCAAAACGTGAAGCATGTCAAGGAAGTTGAGTATCTGAAGTGTAATTTTTGTGTAGTTTCGGGTTAATAATGTGGCCTTTTTGGCAGTTTAACTAAAGGTGTGCGGCTGCTGCTGTGAGGAAATATCAGCCTGAAATTACAATGGGCTTTAATGGAGGCATGTTGAATGTTTTTGTCACTTCATGCCCTCAAGAGGCATTTTGTTTAATTATTTTGCTTAATTATTTGTCATTTTTCAAGCTACGAGATGTTTTCCTACGTTTGTCATGAGAAATTATGTCTCAGGAATGTAGGGTTTGGGAATTATGGCAGTTTTAAAAAAAAATATGAAGGCAAATTTCAAACTGTCCTCCACTCTAACTCTGACATCACGCACTCTGCCTTAACGAGCTGCGCAATGTTAAAGTTCAAATGTTAAAAATGTGATGAATTATGAGATGTATCTCTGGAATTATGAAAGTTATGAATGAGAAAAGTAATAGCCATCGATTCCCGACCGAGCTGAACGTTTTGATGTTTGAACGGAGTTTCTGCGATGTTCAATGCGGGAGGAGAAGAGGGCCAAAATAAGTCGGCGGAATAATAAAAATTCGTCCGTAGAAGAACAGTTAGTTGGAATGCTGTTAACAGGATTCCCACTAAATTATGGAGTCCTAGTGTTTGTTTTTCTGTTTGCGTGGGAATCTTTCCCCCATGCAATCTGTTCAAGATACAGTATCTACACAAGGATAACTGCCTAAAACAAAAACAGGAATTATTTTTGGGCCAAGAATGAATGCATGACCTTGGGCGAGTGTGGCTTAACACAAAGAAGAGAGACTCTGAAATCAGTACAGCTCACAAGAGAGCCACATAAAGTCTATTTTCCAGTGATTTTTTACTTTAAAATGTCAACAATTCTCACATTTTGGATGATAGTCAAACATTCTTTTAAATAAAACGTACAGATATCTTTGCAGGGGTTTTTATGAAGGGATGGCCTTTTTATAGAATGTTATTAATGCTAAACTTCGGATGAAAATTAACTGTATTATCAGTATTTAAACAAAAAATGTAAACTTAATATGTTGATATATTAGTGGATAACCTATAAGTGTATAACCAAGACCCTTGATTTCTTGTGTTTACTTTAGGCGGATCCTTAATAGATAGGACACATAACTTTTGTTTAATGAAGTCATGCATGGGAGAGAGATTGGGTGAAATAGTTGGAATGGGAGATAACAAGATACACTTTGAAGAAGATAAACAGAGAGGGAGTAGAGAATGTGAATCTCCCAGGTTTTGCCTTTTTAAAACTCTTAACGTAACTTGATTTGTGAGATTCCTGACTTAAAAGGTATTTATATTAAAGTCCATTAAAACAGTATCTGGACATGTTGATCCCTGAGTATGTAATACGTGACTGTGTTTCCATAAAACGCCTGACCTAAATTCTTAAAGGGAGTTTTGTTCATATCAATTGAGAGAAAAACGTAAATTATTTTTACAGGTTTTTGTCTAGTAAGATAACTTTACAAATCCTAAAGAAATGTGCACAGTAAGTGTAGTCAAGACGGCGTGTAGCACAGTAAATATATAGAATAAATGAGAAGTGTATGCAGTCAATACATTTTGCCCCTGTAGGATCTATAAGTATCCCATTAGCACTTGTTAATTTCCTGCTTCTTGCTTCACAGAGCAAAAGCGACACTATTGAGCAGATACCTCATCTATGATTCAGGATGACAATAATACATTATTTATATTTGCCACAGTTAAGTCTGGCTCTACTTTCACTCAGAGTTTCCATCAGACAGATAACACGATGATACGTTAAAAGTCGGGTTAAAGATGTGGATATTCTGTTGAGCAGCAAATATCAAGTTACTTACAATAAGAGTACACATGTTAATGGTATAGTTCACCAGCATTTCTCTGTATGCTCAATGAGATGAATCCATAGTTCAATTGGGGATAATGACTTTGTTGATACAGGTTGACTGTGGGTGAAGATATTATCAAGGTGTTTACGATCTGAGTTATCTGCAATATAGCTTTTGCTCAGGTGTTATCTTCCAATGTTATCACTTTCTTGTACACTTTATGGTATACCATGACTTAAAGGAGCAGTAGGTAAGTTTGAGAAACCGGCTCGAGATACACTTTTTGTTATATTCCATGGAATGCTCTTAATATCCTGATAGCAATGAATATGCTAAAAAATGTCCTCTGTGGAAGCCGTAATACTGTAAAAACTACGACCAATTATTTTAGCCGGGCCGGCAAAAATAACTGGTTGGCCGACCTGTCTGTCAGCCTTCAATCTCGTACACACACACACGTAACATTTTTAATACATTTTCACAAAACAAACATGCTAGCTTCAAAAATATAAGCACTGACAATAACTTTGTTATACATTTGTTTTACATTCATTATCATGATCTTGGGTGTTGTTTTACATCTGATTGTTGCTCAAGTCTTCACTGAGGTCATGTGCGCGTTCATGTGTGTTGGAGGAGGTGCTCTGTAGGAAGTCTGAAGGAAGGGGCGGATTCTTTTCGGTTGTGTACTTTGGAATTTGTATGCACTCGAGCCGGTTTCTCAAACTTATCTACCCCTCCTTTAAGTAAGTAAGTAAGTAAGTAAAGTTTATTTATAAAGCGCTTTTCACAGACAGAGTCACAAAGTGCTTGACAAAACAATAAAACATCACATTAACACATTAACACATGTTAAAAAGTCGTAAAAGCACCAGAGCAGAATTTAAGACACAATAAAAACACAATAAAACAAAACTTACATATGAAATATAAAACAAACAAAAATAAAAATATAGTATTAAAAGAAATAAAATCAAGCACACTGGTTACCCAAACGCCTGACCAAACAGGAATGTCTTTAAAATAGTTTTAAAAGAGTCAACAGACTCCGCAGACCGTAGATGAGGAGGCAGAGCATTCCATAATTTAGGAGCCACTGCTGCGAACGCTCGGTCACCGCGGGTCTTAAGGTGGGTACGTGGGACAGACAGTACATTTTGCCTGTGATACCTGAGTGGGCGGGCTGATGTATACGGGCGGATTAAGTCGGCCACATAAGTAGGACTCTGACCATGCAGAGCTCTGTAGGTGAGAGTGAGGATTTTGAACTTAATCCTATACGCTACAGGGAGCCAGTGAAGTGATCTGAGTATCGGGGTAATGTGGGACCATTTGTTTGACCGGGAGAGAAGTCTTGCAGCTGCATTCTGGACTGACTGCAGACGACCAAGGGCAGACACGCTGAGAGAGGAGAATAACACGTTGCAGTAGTCAATGCGAGATGAAATAAATGCGTGAATAATCATTTCTAGGTCGGGTGTTGAAACTACAGATCTCAGTTTGCTAATATTTCGTAGGTGGAAAAAACATGACCTCGTCAGTTGCTTAACATGGGTATCAAACGAAGCGGATTGGTCAAATATTACCCCTAAGTTGCGTAGTTTGGAGTTGGCAGCAGAGGAATAAGGTCCAAGACTTTTCAGAATCAAGGGTGTAATCATTTCTGGTGCAACAACCAGAACCTCCGTCTTATCAGCATTTAGTTGTAGGAAGTTATCTGCCGTCCAGTCCTTAATGGCGCTAAGGCAATCTAAGAGTCTTGATATCCTAAAAGCCTCACTAGGTTTGAATGAAATGTGGAGCTGGATATCGTCCGCATATAAGTGATATGTAATGTTAAAACTATTTATGATCTGTCCTAAGGGTAGCAAATATAGGGAGAATAACAGAGGCCCCAAGACCGAGCCCTGCGGGACACCACAGGACAGTGGAGAGGAGTCTGACAAAAAGTCTCCAACCGAAACAGTGAAGCTTCTATCAGCAAGATATGATGCAAACCAGTCTAATGCTATGCCAGATATGCCCACCCAGTCACGTAACCTCTTTATCAGGATATGGTGGTCTACAGTGTCAAACGCCGAACTTAGGTCAAGAAGTACTAGCACAGAGCAATCACCCACATCAGAAGCCATCAGGATGTCGTTAGAAACCCGCAGGAGAGCCGTTTCGGTGGAGTGCTTTTTCCGAAAACCTGACTGGAACTTATCATAAATATTGTGCCTCTCCAGTGCAGCAGTGAGTTGGTTGGCCACGACTTTCTCAAGAACTTTTGAGAGAAAGGGTAATTTAGATATAGGCCTGTAGTTCACGGGCAAGGCTGGATCTAAGTTAGTTTTCTTTAATATGGGCTGAATAGTGGCATGCTTAAAATAGGAAGAGACACATCCTGTAGACAAGGAGGTATTAACAATAGTTGATACAGCACTGCAGATGGTTGGTAGAACTTTTAAAAATAGGGAGGTCGGTATCACATCCAGGGGGCATGAAGATGGCTTCATTTTCCTAATTAAATCCATCAGGTCTTGTGAGTTGATAGGTTCAAAGGAGCCAAGCATAGAATGGGATGGAGAGGGGCAAGAGTTGGGCAGTGAAATCCCAGGATTAATACCGGACCTAATAGATGTTACCTTATCTACAAAGAAGATAAGGAACTTGTTACAGTCATTATTCGAAAGACATGGTAATGTAGTTAGTGGTGGTGAAACAATGTTATTAATTGTATCAAATAGGATCTTGGGATTTTTCTTTGAGGAAGTTATTAATTTAGCAAAGTAAGCAGTCCGGGCTTCTTTTACTAATGCATGTTTAAGGAAACACCAAGCCTTAAGGAAACACATTATCTAACAAAGAATCCCTAAATGAAATACACAAAGGTGTTTTAATTCTCCTAATGATCTCATTTGTTTCCATTCCCCATTCATCTATTGAACCTTCCATCTTTTGGTGCAAACCACCATTTTAATTGGTGTTCTCATGTGTAAATGTAATTGTTCATAATTTAAGCATTGGTGTGAATGGGGTATGACGAAGGATGAGCTGAAAATCAACAATTGTAAATTATTGAGTCAGGTTTCACATCCAAGGCAAGGCAAGGCAAGGCAAGTTTATTTATATAGCACTTTTCAACACAAGGCAATTCAAAGTGCTTTACAAAAAATGAAAGACATTAAGAAAATGGCATTTAAAATCAGTCATTAAAAAGAAAAGATAATAAAATAAACATTAAAAGAAAAAATACATGGATAAAAGTTACAGTGCAGTATAAGATATGAATAGTTCAATTAAAAGCAGCGACAAAAAGAAAAGTCTTCAGCCTGGATTTAAAAGTAGTAAGAGTTGCAGCAGACCTGCAGGTTTCTGGGAGTTTGTTCCAGATATTTGGAGCATAATAACTGAACGCTGCTTTACCATGTTTAGTTCTGACTCTGGGGACAGAAAGCTGACCAGTCCCTGAAGACCTGAGAGATCTGGATGGTTCATAATTTATCAGGAGATCAGAAATGTATTTTGGGCCTAAACCATTCAGTGCTTTATAAACCAGCAGCAGTATTATTGAAATATATTCTTTGACACACAGGAAGCCAGTGTAAAGACAGGAGTGATGTGATCCACTTTCTTAGTGTTAGTGAGGACTCGAGCAGCAGCGTTCTGAATCAGCCGAAGCTTTCTAATAGATTTTTTAGTGAGACCTGTGAAAACACCATTACAGTAGTCCAGTCTACTGAAGATAAAAGTATGGACAAGTTTTTCCAAATCCTGCTGTGACATTAGTCTTTTAATCCTAGATATGTTCTTTAGGTGATAGTAGGCTGATTTAGTAACTGTTTTAATGTGACTGTTGAAACTCAGGTCAGAGTCCATGACTACACCTAGATTTCTGGCTTTATCTGTTGTTTTGAACATTACAGACTGAAGCTCAGCGCTAACTTTTATACGTTCTGCCTTGGCTCCAAAAACCATTACCTCAGTTTTATCTTTGTTTAATTGGAGAAAGTTCTGACACATCCAGTCATTGATTTGTTCAATGCACTTACTCAGTGTTTGAATTGGAGCATAGTCTCCTGGTGAAATGGTTACGTAAATGTGTGTGTCATCTGCATAGCTATGGTAACTTATTTTGTTGTTCTTCATTATCTGAGCCAGTGGTAGCATGTAGACGTTAAAGAGAAGAGGCCCCAAGATGGAGCCTTGAGGAACCCCACATGTCATATTTGTCAACTCGGATGTGTATTTACCTATAGAAACAAAGTTGTTTCTGTCCTTTAAGTAGGATTCAAACCAATTTAGAACTGTTTCCGAAAGACCCACCCAGTTTTCCAGTCGGTCTAGTAATATGTTGTGGTCAACAGTGTCAAACGCAGCACTGAGATCTAATAATACTAACACTGAAGTTCTGCCACTGTCTGTGTTTAAGTGAATGTCATTGAAGACCTTTACAAGAGCAGTCTCAGTGCTGTGGTTTGGACGAAAGCCTGACTGGAACACATCGAAACAGTTATTTAAATGCAAGAAGTTACTCAACTGTTGAAAAACTACTTTTTCAATGATTTTACCTAGAAATGGCAGGTTTGATATGGGCCTGTAATGGTTCATTACTGAAGCATCTAGATTATTCTTTTTTAAGAGCGGTTTAATGACTGCAGTTTTCAGGGCCTGTGGAAAAATACCTGAGTGAAGAGATTTGTTTACTATATGAATTAGATCCATCCAGATGGATCAAACTGGTTTGTGTGTGGTTTCAGCAAATGCATTACAACCCGAGTCCATTCCCCTTCAGATACCCGGTTCTTTACATGTAGACAGACAAATAAGAGTGCGCTTCCCACAACGGTACGAGAATGGAGCATCTCAGCTCCTTGCATTGTTGTTCTGTGGATATTGATCCTTCCCTCGTGTAAGTGTGATATAAATTAATGATCAGTGAGCCAAAGGCCATGAAATGGAGCCAAGTTACCAGGAGTCCCACAGAGCATTGAAAAAAAAGTCCTATGATCCTGGAAAACTTTAATAGGCTTGTGCATATGTGTGTGTGTGTGTGTGTTGGTGTTTTATTGTGTTTATTCTGGCTCCTGCTAATCTCCTGACCCCAGATGGAGAGCAGTGGGTGAGCAGGTTGTATTTCCTAAAATCCGGGAGGAAAACTGAATTAGCAGAGTAACCTGAGCAGGTGGGAAGGAAGGGACGATGGATCTGCAGTCGTACAACAATCAGCCACATGATAGGCCCCCGATGGGATTGAAGATTACACACAAGGCCTGCAGGCTTCATGTTTATTAAGAGCAGAGCAGATATTATTTACATATCTAGTAGTACTATTCTTAGAAGCTTAACAAACATAGCCTCTTGTTTTCAGTGCTAACAGTTTCAAATGAAATTGACAGCTTTGAGTGAGGATTGCTTTCAACTTCAGAAAAGTGGCCTGAACTTGCCTGTACATGTGACACAGGAACCTGTCCTGAACATCTGAATTCTAAGTTTTACAGAATGTCCCTATACAATAATATAAGTGATGGCAGAATGTGGTTTAACTTTTTCTGGCAAGATTTTTTATAAAATAATAACAACAGAACATTTGAGGTATATTTGTATTTTATCCCAAAAGAATATTGGTTAAATATTCTTAAACTGTTTTCCCAGTTGAAATAATGTTTTAAACATCTATCATCTGGCATTTAAAGAGCTATATTTGAATAAGATAATCTTCATTAATCCCCAGAGATTCAGGTGTTTGAACAGCACAAAGACAGAAGGCAAATATTTTTGCTATAGTTAACCTAGGCAGCGTTGAGTGAACCCTGTTGTTACTTGTTACCTATGAATTACAGTGTTAATTGTTTTCTGTATGGCTATGTGTATGTATGCAAGCATGCATAGGTGTGCTGATAAGTGGTTTATATTATGAAAGATGGGCTATCCGTGACCATGGCTGTAGGTGTGGTGCTTTTTCATCATCTTATATCAGTCTTACTTAATACCAAGCCCGCTGTCAAAATATTGCCAAGGAGATTCTTTCTGACACTGCAGTCAGTGTTCAGTTGTGATTCAGTTTGAACACCTGGGCTCTCTGACTTGATGACCAAAACCATAGAAGCCCATCCTTTAATACAAGTCAAATATATCAACACGAGCCAAAATAACAGGTAATGACACAGCGCGTAAGGCTTCTGGACAGGAACACTATCATCCTGAAAGATATCCGAATGAGTCATAGATCAAAGGGGCTTCTGTAGACTTAGGCAAGTTTATTATATAGCACCTTTCAACACAAGGCAACCCAAAGTGCTTTACAAAAAATGAAAGACATTAAGAAAATGGCATTTTAAATCAAAGATAATAAAATAAACATTAAAAGAAAAAATACATGGATAAAAGTTACAGTGCAGTTTAAGATGTGAATAGTTCAATTAAAATTAGGTGTAAGTAATGATTGTGTGTAGTCCTCTCTGAGGGATAATTAGAGCTTAACATGTCAGGAATCCAAACTAGTGCACAGTCACCAATGGCAGTCACTGGTTGACGGTGTTTTCTATATTAAGACTGGCAATGTTTTTAAAAAGGTCTGTTCGCTATTGATTTACAGTATTTAACACAACAAATAACCTGTGATAGGCCTACCTCTGGATTTTTACTGTAGGATAAATGACCCTTGTACTGTCAATTAAAAAAAAGAGCTGAAGGAGCACATCTAATTTACAGTGAGGGGCAGGCAGTTCAATCATCTATACAACATGTATCTTTTATTGCTTCCGAGCAAGGAATGTTACATTTGGATGGTGGGTGGGGGGCGGGTGGTTTTTACTGTCTGCTATAAATGCAAAAGCAAAACACCGCTACAATGCAATGTGTGACATCTGACATGCTGAGAGTGATCACCACGTGAAGAACCAGATGAAAAGGTGCATTCATGTTCCTCTGTTAAAATCAGGAGGGGGCATAACAATTAACAAAGAAATACCTATACCTCATGTGACTCTGACCAACTATGTTGCTCTGGTCGATCAGTAAGCTGCTGCTCCTGCCGCTGCTGAGGAATATGTTGATGGAGGGGGTTGCTTGTTCGTCTTCTTCTGCCCGTCTTGATGTGAACTAGAGCTGGTGGTGAGACAGGAGGGGAAACACGCAGTCAGAGTGGTCGTCTTGTGCTTTCAGAGCCAGGGCACTTTCACGGATTTCATCACGATGGCTTGGAGAGGAGGGAGAACACGGCCGTTTTATCGACAAATTCCTTATTTAAACTAAAGACGGGTGTTGTTTCAGACCCGAGGACTGAGAAGAAAAAGAAAAGGTAATGTCTATAATCAACTGGAATTGACCATAACATGTTGCTACGCCGTGTTTTATTCGACAATGGTGGTGGTGGTGGTTCCTATAGGGAAACCGGTGCTTCTCATAACCTCCGCCGCGATCACCACAGCATTGTTCTCTTGTTGATTTATCAACAGTGTTTTTGCATTTTATGGATCCTACATGTGTGCGCTGTTTCGGTGAATGATTGATTTTGCTGTGTCTAGACACACATTTCTATATTCAAAGGTGTTGTTACGCTGCGGGCCTGCCGACTATATGAAGGCAAATTCCCCCTCTATGCCAACGTAGCGTTGTTAGCATAGCGACAGGCTAAGCTAACCTTAGCCGCTTGATAGTCGTTGGCGGTGCTTACCGTTACTTCAGCCCTTTGTAAATAAGTGGTAACCGTTAGTCATGCTAAAAATGTGCCATGGCAACTCCAGCGCAATCGTAGCCTTTAAACTAATATAAGGTAAATGTTTAATATTGTATCTTGAGAGACTGAGGTTAGCTTTGAGTTATGGGACATGAAAGTTCCGTTATGTTTGTCTTGCTAACTCGGCTGCTGCGTTTCTTTACCTAGCATAGTGAACTTTTTTTTTTCTTCAGCTTAAGTTTACACGACTAGTTTGATAACAAAATAAATTAACGCCAGAGACAAAACCCTCGACATGACCTGAAATACAATGCTTTTGCAACTGCACAACAAACAAATGTGATTTGAAGTGGACAGCCACTGAAACCCTGACAGTGTTGTGGTGGAGGTAAAAATCAACCGTTGTGATTTTTCTCTTCTGTTTGATATTTCCCTGTCGAAAACAGAGGTGGAAGAAGTACTTCGATTGTGTAAAAGCAGAACTACCAGAATGCAGGATTATTCAGTAACAAGTAAGAGTTCTGCATTAAATTTGTATTAAGTGAAAGTACAAAAAAAACTCAATGTACAGAAAGTAAAAGTACTCATTATGCATATTGGCACATTAAACAATGATATATATTAGCTTTGATTATAATTATTGATGCAATCATGTGTTTATCACAGCTGCTAAAGGTGGAGCTAATTGTAATTCCTGTGTATAGTGCAAAGTAGCTTGTAGATATACTCCAAAGTCTTATTTAAGTCTTGAGTACATTTCGTATCCAAATCTGCTAAGTATCCAAAGCTTTTAAGTAAAAGTACACGAGTTACCTCTGAATTGTAGTGGGGTAGAAGTAGTAGCAACACATGTAAAGTACAGGTCTGTCAGAATTGTACTTGAGTACATTGTACACTTGAGTACATGTACTTAGCTACTCAACATCACTGGTTCGAGAATATAACCGTTTGCAAAATCCATTGAGTTGTGTAACGTTAATGTGAACAACATATTCTGTTGCAAGAGGTTTATCTAGAAGGGCAATATCTGTAGGCGTAAATTAAACCTGTGATTGTACTTGACTCCCTAGAGTTGCACCAGTATAAGCTGTTTGCTTGTGGGTACTTTTTTAATATGCAGTGGATGCTGTCTGTCAGTTAACTCTTAACATTGTGTGTGCAGTTTAACTAGTTAACCTAGAGAATTACTGGTTGAAAAGTGGAACTTTCTGTAAGCGATAGTATCAACAGGTTGTATTTTATAAGAGTGTAGGCTGAGTATTTAAAAGTTTTTTTTTAGTTTTTTATCTTGTGACTCTATTGCCTCATGTGGATTATAAACTGCCCTTTTTCAAATGGGTGTTCTTTCAGATAACATCTGAGCTGAACTCTGGTCTGACATCCCCTGTGCTAAGCTTCATAATTCCTCATGTATACTTGCCTCCAGATGGAATTTGATATAGGGTTTATTTTTTTTATTTTTTTTTAAACCTGTCACATCTGATCAATTCTTTGCAGCATGCTGTTTCAATGGGGGCTGTTTTTATTTTTATTAAAGCTTTAGCTAAGGACAAAAACATCTGTGTTGAAAGCAGTCACAATGCTGCTGGTTTACTTTTGATAAAACAGTAAACAACCCAAGCTAACTAGCCCCACAGATGACATATGTGTTATCTTGTCTGCGGTCAGGCGACTCACACTGCACAGGATTCACTGCCTGTATTGCACCATGTTTTTGCTCGTTCGATATCTGTATAACCTAGATGTTCCATAACTAGATCTTACATGCCACAGGCAGGGTAACTGAAATGCAAGATTATTGGATAAATGGAGATGTAATTTTATATGCATGTTTGTTGTTGGTTGTTGATCTCTGTTGTAATAGGGTTACGTTACCCTAACCCGTTATGTTGTTCGTGTATGATCCCTCTTTAATTAAAAAAACAAGTTATGTTTTAAGCATGAAAGCTGTAGGCCTATAGCTGTCAACTGTTCAAACTGTGATCACCAGTTCAATACATTTGACAAAGTCGACTTGGTTTCTATACTTATTTGAACATGTATTTATTTATTTTTCCAAATTATTATTATTATTTTTGTACATTTTTTTCCCCACATATTTTTTTTGTATAGGATATGTACATTTCGGTTAGCCGTTTTTTTGGGGATCGAATATTTGAATATACATTTGCTTTGAAATTCCCATCCCTAGTATCAATACTATGTCCCTGCACTCTCTTGTCCTTCAGGTGATGAGCTGGATGGTGCCATGTGAATAATGAAGACCATGAAGCCCACACACAAGGCGCTGTTCATCCTGTGCCCCACGCTGGTCCTGGGCTTTATTTACTACTCCTCCGGGAAGCTGCATCTACACGTATGGGGCCCGAAGCCTCGTAAGTGACATCTCCAGTATGACTGTTTGTAATGTGACTCATCTCCTGATAATCCATCTGGACTCGTTTAAAAAAACAAACTATTAAGCAAATGTGTTTGACACCTGTCTCTGTTTTGCTTCTCTCTGCTGACTGCCTGTTAACCGTCTGCCTATTTCCACCTGTTTATTTGGTTTTATTCTACAGTCTTTCTGCTGAACCGTATGTCATGCTGTGTTTCTCAAAACCGGTCTCTGATACTGATAATTCACATCACCAGAGAACCGGAAGTAGTGGAGAGCGTTAATCAGGTTTTCTTGCCGGTTGGATTGCTATATCTCTACTGAAAATCATCCTGTGCAGGTCGTCTTACTGATGGAAATCTACTGTCAGCCCTGTCACTCGGCTTAGTAAGAAAACCTATGAGTTAACCAAAGAGATGGAAACCTTTGCTGACTGTCTTAGAGACAGCATAGCATACTACAGGAATAGGCAATGACATCTTGAGATTTCCACGCTTAGATGGTGACGATTCTGTTTTGCAGTTCCCTTTATTACATACTAAAAAGGCACGCCCTCTGGCATTGCATTTAAAAATATCCATGACCTGTTTGTGGTGTTGGTTATGAGTCAGTTGGATTTCCTTGTAATGTTGGATATCCGGAGCGTTTGAGTTCATATTGAGAACTCACTCGCGGATGATAGACCTGGCCGTTACTTTGTCTATTTGACTAAGAAGTGATAGCCGACACGACAGGGGTTTGGTTTACATCACACTGTGTGGGCACCCTGAAACAGCTGGTAAACCCCACCAGAGGGGGCTAGAATATTTCTAACACCTCTTTGCCGGTGCCATATATTTTCTATGAAAACATTCTCAGGGAGAGCTTTTGGCACGGAAAACACAAATATTAGTGTTGATGGCATAGCTAAAGGGACAGTGTTCTGTCAAAAGTTTCATACTTTTTCTTCCTGGTATTGCATCACTTATATCCTCACAATTTCAGTATGCTTTTCTTTTGTAATCATTGTAATCCTAACCAGCATGTAGTAGCCTGACAGATAAACGTATCCACTGCTCTGCGGTCTGTATCTTTCCCAACTTCTGCATGTGGCAATATTATTTGCATGTGTGATGCAAATATGCAGTATTGTGCAGAACCAGTTATCAGTGGCCTATTGTCATGACATGACATGTGTCCTTACATGTTCCTAAACTCTTACATGACAATGTTTCATGTTTTTGACCAGTTTCTCTGACAATTGACGTAGTAGGACCTTGTAACCCAAACCCATGTGAGGGTCAAATGTGTTAAAATCGTCTAAGCATACACTGTAGATCATGGAAGTTAGGAAAAAATGTATTGATGCTTAAACAACCGATTTCTGAAGCAGTCAAGCCAAGGAGAGAACATTTTGTCACTTGACATGAAGACAGCTTCCGAAGTTATTCAACTGTTTCTTTATTGATGCCTATCATTATTTGTTCACTACACACTTCATGTGCCAAATTGCAACCAGTATGTAAATGTTTCAAATATTTGTATTGAGAAGAAGCACTTGGGGTGGAAATCATGCTTCCCTTTTTCAACATAGAAGACAAACAGAACAGCCAACAAGAAATAATAGAGAAAAAACATAGCATGACAGGAATACCATACATAATGACATGCATAGTCCTAGTGGGAAAGAACATGCACAATAGTATATATGATACAAATAAATAAATAAACTTAAGGGGTGCAAATGAGCCCAGACTACCCCCCCACCCTTAACCAGTATGTACATGTAACCATTTCTACACATTACACTGCAAAATAACTTCCAGAGAAAGCTCTTCTTCATCGATGTCATTACTTTCCTTTCAACTCATCACTTTTCTCCATCATTGCTCCCACTGTGGTCGAAATAGGGCTTCACATTTCTCCTCATATTATATGCCAGGAATGCAAGCATGGATTTTCTCTGTGTGTAGAAGTATTCTGTTATATTCGAACATGGAGCTCCACCATAACAGACCTGTGTGAAAGTCCAAAAAAACAATCAGAATCAGATGTGCTATGTTGCTGTCTGAAATTGCTATTGAACCAGCACTGAATATGTTTTAAATAATGACTCAGTGCTTAACATGTTTGCCTATTTCAAGTAAGAAGCCTTTCTTTAATTGCAAACTGTTGGTAGAGGAGGAGGGATGAATCATGTCACAATGTGTGGGCGCCCTGAAACAGCTGTTTAAATCTCGTTTTCCATACACAACAAAATCATTTCTTTTAACATGCCTGTTCCAGCATGTGGTGAACTTTGTCCACATTGGGATGGCTTTTGAAAACTGCCTTACATAAATGTGTCTGAATATCACTTCATTATTTTATAACTTTTTGATATACTTCTACGCCTCCTCTTTTTGTATAGGGCACCACTGACAGTACGTGTCAGCTGATCTTGGCTGTGTTTCATATCTGATTTCTCCAGCTGTGCCCTCTCTGTAACTAGGCTCTTGTTTTATGTTGCGAGTGCAACACTTTCCATTTTTTTCTTAATGCATGATCAACATGCATAACTCCCTAGCAGTGAAGTAATATGCTTTCAACCTTGTATGGTCACCTGCATGGGACTGAAATGAGAAGCAGTACGTTTATTTTAAAAACAGCTTGACTCGCCTTTTGATGTGAAAAGAATGGGGCTTATTTCTTTCTGACTTACGCTTCAATAGCACAAAGCAAAAGGAGAGGAGCTTTGATTGCAGTGGGAAATATTCGCTTTCTCCCTTACTGTGGTGCCAGATGTTCGGCTTAAAAAAGGTCAGAGGAGAATGTGGATGCTCTCTCGCACCCTCTGCCATGGTCAGCTAAGCTACGCTGTAGCGCTGAGAGGATCAGATCTGGATGATCTCTTTTCCTCGTTCTTGAATTGTAATGGTAGCGACTCAGTCACCGCTCCACAGACACATGGAACATATAGAGGCTTATCTCCTGCTCGTCATATCTGCTTATTCATCGGGCTCTTAGTTTCTGTCTTCTTTGCAGCAGAAAACAAAGGATTGTGATGCACTATGACATCCAGGTGAAATATCTGGGTATTGAAATTGGGATAAAAAGGAAAGTGATATTTCATCAGGTCCTCTATATCTATAGATCAGATCAGTGCTGAATTCTGTTCCCTTTTACTATATTTGTGTTCAACCAAAGATCAGATTCAGTGTTCCCATGGTCTGCTTTTACGCTATCTTTTGACTCTGCTCTAGAGTGTCAATATCAGAGCAGGTTCATGTGACCATGGTCATTCCTCGATCAGCTGCAGTGTCTCTCCTAAGCTTGCAGTGTTGATGTCAACTGTCCACTTTACCCTTTGTCTCTTCAACAATGGTCCTCCTCTCTTCCCCAACACATATGTTTATCTACTAGTTGTACTTATTTGTAGCTGCTAGGAGGGCTCTTAGTGAACAATTTCAAAATGTTCTGTGCCCGACACACAAGAACCTCTTATCTGCCTTGTTCTCTGGCTTTTTTTCTGTCTCATTCAACTCAAATGATAATTAAAGCCCTAAGATGAAATACATGAATACAGCCTGCTCAATTGCCGTGTAGGCATTTAAAATGTAGAAGCAGGTCGATGTCGGTCCGCACAGACATGAACGTTGTTGTTATTGAAGCAAACATTAATTTGCCGCCAGATTATTTGTATGGTCAATGAAGGCAATTACAATACAACTGTTGTCATCGATCCGCTTTCATGTTGCGAGCTTTAAACAGAGATTTGATCGACTTTTCCAGTTCAGCAAGGCATGGATTATTGTTGACCTTGTTAGAGATATGTTAGTGGACATTAAATCGAGTATTTAACTGTATTGATACATACTGTAAGGGATGGAGGCTACAGAGATAGGTTTAAAATAGCTGAGATAAAGTCATCATGTTAACCAGATAAATGCTGATATGAAAAATGTTGCTGTTCCTAACAATTTGCCAGAATATTCCGCCACATCTCATGGCTTTTATGGAGCAGATGAAGTTTCAAGCCTTTTTAAAAACGATGTACTTGTTACAACATACGAATCATTGTATTTTGGTCATGTGATAACAGGTTTTTGTGTTTTGGAAATATGGACGGTGTAGGGGCAACATAATGTAGTATACTCACCTTGCGTTGGGTCCATCTTTTATTTATTAGGGCAATCATTGTTACCGTTCTCTTATTGTGTTAATGTTTCAAGTGTGGGTGAAAAGCATCAGTTTAAAGAGTTAGTTGAAAAGTTGTTCACACATATAAATGTTGTTTTCAGACTGTCCCCCGTTGTTGCACAGATGTTCCAAACAGATTGGCCAACACTTGTATTTGACTTCAACCTTTGACAGAAGTGTTGTTGTGCAATGCAGTTGCACCACACTTCCGTTTGAGGTCAGAGCCACCCAATAGTCGCTTAAAATAGTTTGCTTTGAGGTTTGTACAGTACCGGGTGGGGTTTGCACTGGAAATGAACACCTGCAGGGTGAGAACTACATTTCTTCAACAAGCCAAGCTGCATGCCACAACGCTCAACCGTTCACTTAAAGTGGACCTATCATGCTATATTTGAATAATATAGTGTAGGACCATACCTATATAAGGCATATTTATACTTTTTATTTTTCAAAATACCAAACAGATCATGCATTTTAGCCATTCCTCATTTCGCTCAATTTAACACTGTCTTTTCATGGGCTGATTCTGTGAGAACAGCACCATCTACAGGCCTGGTATATGTACTCTCCAGCGCTTTCGAACGGCAATGTCCGTGGCTGTCTCCTCCTGATTAGTGGAGTTGACCCAATAGCTGTAGCGCCACTTCTGTGACGTCATAGAAGTGTTCAAATCTGTATCAGTCTGTATCAGATCCGTTGCAGCCCCTTTTTAAGAGATTTGGGTATGGAGGAAAAGAGAGAGGGTTGTGTTTTCTGACACTTGGTGAGTTCCCTGGAACACCGGGGACACATACTCATGTATAAAAGACGTACAAAAGTGCATTTTGCATGATAGGTCACCTTTAAGCCTTAAAACACTTGACTAAAGTAAAACAATGAATTTGCTCATAGAGAGGTTATGACAAAGTAACCAGTTGTTGGTTATAACAAATCTCTAGTATTTTCCTTTGTCATTTTCAGGGCTTTATTAGTGGTGATGTCTGAATTTGCTTAGGGAGCAGTCTCTAGTTATTTCCGACTCCAGCTTGGTTTTCAACATCAGGGATTGCCTTCTCTCGTGGTCAGCAGGGATACGCCTATACAGTTTCAGCTGGAACGGAGTTTGACGCTTCCTAATTGGGGAATTTGATCTGCCAGAAGCCCTCACACGGAGAGGGTGTGTGCTTACTGATTTTAATAAAAAGAATGCCGTCATATTTGTTCTTGCTCTGTTTTCTGACTGGGCTTTGCAGTTTTGCAATATGTAATCCTGTATAAACAACGTGGTAGCTGTCCTCTGATTGTCTTGATTGAAGCGAGAGACATTTTTGTCTTTTTTCCCCTCTAATACCTGTGTGGGGTTTCGTTTGAAGCTAACACTCTTGTTTGTATCTATTCGATAAAGGAAAGGAAAGTGATTCATCTAAAAGGGGATATAGAGTAATAGCAGTTTCAAAACAATCTTAATTCACCATAATAATCATGACTTTTAGGATGTTCAGAGTAAGTCACAGTCATTCGCTGTGGGTCTGACAGTGCGGTTCCCACAGCTTCTTTGCAAAAAAAGTGAGAAACTCGTTGTTCTGAGATACTTTCAGATTCTTAAAGCTAGTTCTCCATGACTGTCTCTACTGTGATGGCAGACATTGGAGGATCAGCATTAATCCTTTGAAGTTTTGTTTCCTTCGTCTCTGTCTGCCTTTTGTGTGCATTTGTTTTTGTGCGATGCCACAGTCTGTGTTTTGCTGGCGATGTTGTTGCTTTTTTTAAATAATATTCTCAGTTCTTTGGTCTTGGTTAATAGTTGCTTCCACATCTCCACAGTGACTTAACCCCCTTTTGTTTTCAGAGAGTGATGCAGAAGAGACAACTGTAGTCCTGACTAAAGTGGCAGAAGTGAAAAGAATTCCAGGTAGAGGCACTGAGACCCTGCCCGTTTATGACTGGGTGACTGTCAAACAATTTATTCGGTTGACTTTACACCGGGCTGTTTTATTATTTAATTTTTTTCTTGGAATAAACATCTCTGCTAACTCAACCATGCAGGCTATAATTGCTCACCACTTTCATCTTCCAATAATATATTTATTTAATTCAAAAATATTTTATTGCTCAATCACTCATTGACCTTAATTGGAATCTTTCAATATACGTTTGCCATGATAATCTCAAAAAGACAATGAGGTTAATTTCCCCCATCATTGGGCTTTCCACCTTCGAATTAAGATTGACAATTGGTAGCTTTAATCCTACTGGGCTACCATTATAATTATACCTTCTCCTCCTCTTTCTCTGTAATGTCGGACATTTGCAGTTGGCTTTAATTTCAAGTCCATTGCTGCCATGACAGGCTGAGCTCAAACGGTGCTAACTGACCATTTTGTGTTTCAGAGTTGGAAACGGAAATCACCGGGGGACGAATAGTAGGCTCAGGTACATCTGCAGGCCCACCAACCGAACCCCCACTCATCTAATTCTCCCGCAACCTTTTAAAAGAAAAATAACAAAACCTCTTTTAAAACCCTGCAATACTTCAGCAGCCACATTTGGCTTGAAAAGCTAGTCATTTGCATCCAACAGTTACTATCAGGGGAAATAATTCAAAGTCAAATCTGACTACTAGTGAGGAACTAAACATCTGCTCAGCTCTGTCTCCACATGAAGTGTGATACAACACTGCCCTCTGTTGTCCTGGCTCAGTAACGAAATGGTTGGCAAGTGAAGCAGTCTGCAGGCGTTTTGATGCATAATACTGTTTCCACACAACAACATTTGTGTTACTGGTTAGGACCCTGCCGCTTTGATTTCTCCCAAGCTGCTGCCTCGGCTTGGCCCTCTGGCTGCTTTATGCTTCTCAACAGAAACATAGTGCGCACACACACACACACACACACACACACACACACACACACACACACACAC
>CALSBZ010046932.1:2783715-2817194 GCA_943591055.1 Gobionotothen gibberifrons
ACATACAAACACACATACAAACACACACACACACACACACACACACACACACACACACACACACACACACACACACATACACACACACATACACACACACACACACACACACACACACACACACACACACACACACACACACACACACACACACACACACACACACACACACACACACACACACAGTTGTTTGTATGACTTTAGCAGGAAAGCTGGGGATGCCATTCGATCAATGACAGTGGAACAAGGGATTTAATGTATCATTCTATGGCTTAAACGTTGCCACAGTCAATATAGCGACTGTTCAAGGTGTAGCTGGTTTCATAAAGAGGAGCAAAGGTATGCGAGGGAACGCACAACAAAAAATAATAACTTCCCTTTCTCCTTCTCCTTCCTTTCCTGCGTCTCTTTGCAGGTTCATGAAACCAGCACCCATGTTTCTTGATCGAAACTTCAAACTTCTTGCAAAAGTCAGCAATTACTTACCTCCGTTTGGATTCAAAACACAAGGTAAGAATGGTTCTTGCTATCTGTTACCTTCTGTTTGTGATATCTATTGTACTATCTACTGTATTTGTTTAACAATGTCTCAAAGGATGTTGCCTATACAATAAAATGACTAGTATTATATTTGATCCGGTCTGCAGACATGCTTAAAAGCTCAGAAGTTTTGATACAGGAGTTTGACATCGGCTGCCTGTTACAGTATTTTGTGCCTGCGATGCCTGGCATCTCAGAGTAATAAAACATCTGATTGAGCCCAGATTTGTGTGTTTTTAATATTGCCCAGAGGATTTACAGTTTTATCAAACAAGTCCAATATTTGTATTTAAGTAAGGGCTGCCAACCTTGTTCCCGTATCCTTATTCATCAGCTGGCTTCCCCTACTCGATCTACTTGTCGTCATTGTAAATTCTGAGACTGTTAAACAAACTGTGAACGTCTCTTAATGAGGCAGGTTTTCTATAGTCTAATGTTCCCACTGAAATTCATTTAGTTGCTTCTTTGAAAAGATTGTGAGTAGCTATTCAGAAGTATGAAATCAAGCTGGTTATTTTGTCCAAATACCTGCTCTTTTTAAACTCTCCCCGAGGTTTCACGCTGATGGTTCAGCTGCTTGGAATGCCAGTGTCACCACTTAGCACTTTTCATTATTTGTCATCGTTGCAGGGCTGATGCTTTTGGCAGAATATAACCTGCCTAAGGTTTCAGTTTGTTACTCTGCTTTATCATAAATTAAGAGTAAGTGAGACATGTCATCCATTACGGTGTAATTTAACTCGCATGCAGTATTTGCCAAATGCATGCTATCACGAAAAAGAAATGGGACAGGGTTTGTTTTTGAAAGCTGAGATTTCAGATGAAATGGCTAAACAGTGCAAGGAATTTTCTAATATTTGCAGTATCCATGTGTTATTGTATTGACTTTTGGATCCAATTCCTGGTTGGCTAAATACTCAGAATTGTAAAAACCTGATGCTAGCCTTTCTCATATCAAGCCTTTTATCTTTCCTCATGCTTTTTTATTAGCAAAGAGCGATGGAAAACATTTCGTAATGTTCTTTAGTTAATGTCATTTCTGCAGCTGGTGTCTGTCTTGATCAAACATCGCTTTTGAGTGATAAGAAACATGTCTCTGTAACACCTCTTGGTCTGAGTGGACTGCGGTTTTTTAAAAATTCAGTAATGAAGTGACAGTGGAGACTCTTCTTTAAACTAGAAAAACGATCTGATCGACTCTTCAGCTAAATGATCTCAATCAGGACCTTCAGTTTTTTGAGTTAGTAGCAGAGTTAGTGCAATAGTCTACAGCTGTTTTTTGAAGATGTCAGCTTCTGAAAGGTATCACTAACCTTTCAAATGTTGCTCACCTTTGAACTAACCTGCTATATATTATATTAAATGGATGTATTACTTTGGACAGTTATAAGCCTCAAACTCTGACTCTGCTGGTTCTATAACCTTCTGACGTAAATCTTAAGTTCTCTTAATAAAGTGTAAAATGTATGGCCCTTAGTGATATTCATTTGTTTCTAGGGTTGGGAAACGAAACTCGGTTCCAGATGAGAACCGATAAGAAAATGGGTACCCATATAAAATACACAATTTCTTTTCTGCTTAATGGTTCCTAAACGCGGTAGACCCTGTATTCCACCGGGTCCGTCTGCGCCGCGGTGACCCGGTGGAATACAGGGCGGACTGGCCATCTGTGTGTTCTGGAGAATCACAGAACGGCCGGTCGTCAGCGGGCCGGTCGTCAGCGGGCCGGTCGTCAGCGGGCCGCTGACGGCTGGCACCGCCGTTCATTTTTTTAAACGGCATCATGTAAGTTGCGCTGACAGGTGACAGAGGTCCAGTTGCCCCGCAGCGAGGCTCCCCCCGCCCTCCCGTAGACAGTTCACGAGCTCAGTCACTTCATAACACCAAAGATGGACCGTGGTAAACGCTCTAAAGTGAGGCTCCACTACACTAAAAAAGAAAAAGACAAGGCACAGTGTAATGCCTGTTAATAGCTTGCCACAGGCATAGCTCAGTTAAAATAAAGCACAGCTATTGTGCAATACATTTGTATTGCATGTATATTTTTTATTTGTAAACATTTCAGTTAAAGCTTAAAAGAATAAAGATATTTTTGTTATCTAAATGTTTGACCTCTTTCTTTTACAATTTTGGAATCGAAACGGGGAATCGATAAGAACCGGAATCGATAAGCAGAATCGGAATCGATACATTTCAAACGATACCCATCCCTATTTGTTTCTTAGATGAATTCTATCTTTGGACCAGGGAACACGTACGTCTCCCTACACTCCAGCTTTAATGTTTCCACACACACTGCGTGTACTTGTTCCCTGACCTTAACACACTCCAGCACTTCAGATATCAAACCAGCACACAATGCCATGGGAACTGAAGAGATAACATTACACTGACTTCAGTGACATGCTCTGTCACATATTTTCCAATACTTAGAAGGTACAGTGAATGTTACCTTTGTGCTCTGTGCAAGTTCTCCGTTGTCACATGAACACACACAGACACACACACAGTTTGAGTTGCTATCAAAAGAGCACACCCTGTGTGAGTGTTACACCTGGTTTCTGTTTTCTCCACGGACTGCCATGGCACTGGGGTTTCCCTTTTAGCGGTACTCATGTGGAGAGAGGATACGTGTGGATCCTGAATAGAACGCCACAAAGGATTCCAAATTGGGAACATGGAGTGGCGGAGGTGGACGGGAGGTTTATTTTTACTTTTTACTTTGCCATGAGGTATCTTTGGCTTGCATCAACCACATCATCAACATTAAAGCTGTTTTGATTCGGTCTCAGAGAAAGAAAATAACGTCAGCTCTGCAGGATGCCAGTCAGCCACTGAACAGTCAGTTTGAGTAATAGGCTATATTTTGCACCAACTGTTATTTTGGTTTTGTTACTTTTTGTAAAATGAAACCAAATGATATCTCTTTCCGAATTTCATCCAAAGAGAACTTTAGTAAATAAATAAAAATAATCGGCAGCCAAAGGATTATACAGAAAAAGGAATTGACTCAATATATTTGGAGAAAATCAACATTTGGCTAAAGAGATTTAGCTAACAGAAATAAGCCTTTATGCATTATTTCCTGCTAGCAGTTGTTGAGTGCAATGTTTTATTTATTTTGATTAATAATTATAGGAGTTTGATGTTATTGCACTGCTTTTTCTTTGTTGTAACATGAGACAAGAGCAGGTGCACAAGTCTGAGTACATTCATAAAACCACTGTTAAATATATGAAATAGTCACCACAAAAAACAACACATTTGCTTAATTTCAACAGGGCCCTGAGCCTTGAGTATTGAACTTAAATGTCTTTTCAATAACAGTTTCTCTTAAATTATTCAGCAGATTGATGAATCATATTTCTGGGCAATTGGGTTTTCACTGTGGACGTGATTGTTTCAGTCTCAATTTCCCCCAAACTGAAGTCCCAAACAACTTTAGAATTAGTAAGGATGGTCCAGCCAGAAAGATGTTGAAAAGTGCTACCATATTTTATTTAATGTTTTTCGGCGTACAAAGTTCAAATAAAGACTGTACCACTTTGGTCCCTACAGATATGTTTCAAGATGTATTTATCATTATCTTTGATAAACGAGTCAACGCACCGCAGTCAAATTATAGATGTTTCCCATTTCTAACCATGGCAGTTGATGCTGAGTAAAAAGTCTACCAAAGAGCAGCTCTGACAAATATCTCTCGCTATCATCACAAGATTCTTTTCTATTGTTTAGACAACGCTCTTCCCAACAATGTGTCTGTGTTTATGTGTCACAAGATGCTTCCTTACCTTCCACTGTTACCACTAAAGATTTTTGCCATTTCAAGAGTTCCTTGTTGGACCAAAGTCTGAACCTTACAGCCATTCATCTTCGGGCTCTACCAGGAGACATACTTCGCTGAAATGTTTACCCCGGGTACTTATAACAATTAGCTTCCATGTCGTCCTCTGGAAGAGAGTCCTGCCCATTGTGATTTTTCACTTTTCACCCGCTTGGATCCAGGTGTGGTCCTCGCCGTGTGTTTATGCTGTTCGGGGGTGATGCTTGATGCCAGACATCGACACCACATCCAAACAATGGGCTGTTGCTCTGCTCGCCTCTCCTCGGAAAGGTTAATCATTAGGATCGTTAGCCCGGGTGAATGGGGCTGCAATATGTCTCACAAACTGCTCGGAGGCCCCAGTCCAAACTCTCTCGTTCTCACTCTGCCTCGACTCTCACTTTTTCTGTTTCTCTTGGCCCCCTTTGCAGACTATGTGCTATATGGTGATTATATGAAGTGAAGTAGAGAGAGCCATAAAAATGCCTTTAACTTTTATTAAATATGACACAGGGAGATTTCTTTTCATGCAATACATAGAATAGAATTGATTGGAATAGAAAACCTTTATTGTCATTGTACTTAAATATACAACGAAAAATAAAGGATGGCTGATTAACGGCTATCATTAAATCCAAAGACAACCCTTCTTTGGTGCTTCCGCATAACTGCAAACGTAACTTGGAACAAAGATAGTAACAACTGTAATGGATTCTGCACATTTTGGACGTCGCGATGATGAATTAAAAGCATGAGGCCTAAAAATGGTCAGGAGGTGGGGGGGAGAAATACATGTAATATCTAATACAGGAAGCATGAGTCGAGCAGCATGCCCCGCAGAACATGGCAGGAATGCGCGCTATGGCTAAACATCCACCGATTCTCACCCTGCGATCAGAGGGGTGCTGGCCGCGCAGGGAGACAAGCTCCACATCGCCCACTTAACCAGGAGAATGTGCTTGTTTGAAAACAGCATTCCTCCCTGAGTGCTTTTATGGGAGAGTTTCTACACACACACACACACACACACGCATACCATCCCAAACCCTGTATGTCTGTTTCTACCAGATCCACTCCCCTCAAGAACACAACAGCTTTCTTCTCTCCATCATCCCATCAGCACTACTTCTGTGGTGCTGATTGGTCGCTCCTTATCTGTGGCTGAATAAACGGAGAGAGGTGTTCTCTCCTCCAAAGGTCTTCAGACCACCTAGATTGCTTTATTTCTAGTGGTATGTCAAAGTCCTTGGCAAGGAGACATTCCCTCACTTGTCTACTTCTCATTTTATTATTAAAGTCCATAAGGAGTGCTTAAGGTAACACCTGAATTTGGCATTAGTTGTACCAAGTCTCCAATTAATTGCCAAGAAAGCAATTATCCACCGATATAAAAATACACAGACCGCTGCGGAGAAAGAAATGACCTGTTTAAGTATTTCTATTTGGCACGCTCATGTAAGAACTGAAGGTGACATGTTATCTGAATTGTCCTCTCACCATGGATGCTAATTTTTTCCTTTCCTCTGCAGAGAAAGTCATAGACAGCATTCTCACTGCCACAAAATATTACGGACTCGGGGAGCATCTGGACAGGTAGTCTTTGCAGCTCACCCAACATCAGCAGAAAAGTCCTGTTTTGTTATCCATCACTTCTTTATGTTGCTAACGTCTGACCCTGCTTCCCTTCAGTCTCAGCTGTAAAAGATGCATCATTGTGGGCAACGGGGGAATCCTGTTCAACAAGTCTCTGGGCTCCCGTATAGATGAATACGATGTCGTAGTGAGGTGAGAATATATATTATATATATACTGTATTTATTATTGTTATGATATATCTTGTTTATTTTGATACTGTCAGTCATGCACAACCCTCAGAATATTTTGCACATAAAGCTGCAGCTTTCCACATTTCGTTACAATACTGCACATTTTATTATATTTTTCAGTCATTTTATACTGTACGTAATTTTTGTAATATTTCTCTATATTCTAGTGTTACCATTTAAAAGAAAAAAGTTGCGTAATTGTTTTACTTTTGGGGCGTTTACTTTATCTTTAACTGTGTTTATGTTTGCACCATATAAATCAAAGCTAATTCCTTTACACAGCTTTCCGCTTTTAGTTTACTATTCCACATTTTATTTTATTATCCCGAGGACTGTCATATTGTACGTAGTTTTTAGGTATAGCTATATTTCATGTAAATATTTCTCTATATTTGAATGTTATAATTTTTTTGTATTTTTTTTGTTAGTATAATTGATAACTTTTTTGGTCGTTGTCTTACAATTTATCTAGTTTAACTGTGTTTATGTATGCACCATATGAATGTTTCAGCAATTTGTCGCCATACACATTGTGGAAACACTATACAATATGGATGCTCCGATCGATCGGCCGCCGATCGTTATCGGCCGATACTCACACGATCGATCGGTGCTCTCTAAAAAATGCCGATCGCGAGAGCCGATCGCATGACGTGAAATGATGACGTAAAATACATGACACTTTTCTCTTCGCGGCAAAACAAGCTCGACAAAATGGCTTCACCAGTCTGGCAGTATTTCAAGGTTGTCCGAAAATGACAATAAAATAGCGGTACGCAACGTGTGTGAAGCAGAAATCCTGCAGCTCACCCGCTGTGACGGACCGGTGAGCGGCGCAAAACGCACACCAAGAGTTAGACCTAACACACTATTTTATCTACCTCTACCTCATTACTGGATCAGTGAGCTGCATGAGACGATACTGACTCGGGGTGTTTCTCAATCTCGAGTACGCTTGCTTGGTAGCACATGTCTGCCGAGCATCTTGCTTCAGAAGCGAGGCAAGAATACTTCCTGGCATTCGGAAAACGAAGAGTGGAACAGGCGAGCAAGTGTGCAGGTGTGCTTCATATGAGAGGCTCTGTCTTACATTTTCCGCCACAGATTTCGGGAAATTGGTCAGAGGGCAAAGCATTGTGGGGATTTTAAGACCACGGAGTCTACACATGTGCAGCCTCGAAATGTCTCCAACGAAGTATGCCGGGCTCTGTAGAATTCCAAGTATGCTGGACATTGGAACAGTACTTCGGCGGCACTCGATGACGTAGTATGCTTGAAATAGTGGCTCTGGAGCAGCTTTACTCGACATTGAGAAACACCAAGGCTGTCAGGAGAGAGAGAGAGGAAAAGAGAGCGCTTCTGCTAATTTCTCCCGTGTTATTATCCAAAGTTAATGTAAACTTGAATAATGTACTTCATTTGAATGTAATAATTATGTTGGTTGTTGTTTGTGGAAGCGCCAGTGAATGAGCCCCATTAACTGAGTTTTAAACATCACTTTACATGGAAGATCCTCATAGGCCCCGCCCACTCGATCGGTATCGGCCGATACTGATTCCGGCGATCGGCCCCAACATTGTCGATCGGAGCATCCCTACTATTCAACAAGGCAACACTTTACCAATATGTGAATGAACAACAGTTGATAAATAAAAAGAGAAAACATCCCAGGTGCTTAACTTCTGTGCCATGGGCTTTTTTAACCCAAATCCCAGTCGCTAAGACATTGCTTTGTTGTGCTGCCAGGTTGAATGAAGCCCCGGTAAAAGGTTACCGCAAAGACGTGGGGACCAAAACCACCATTAGGATTACCTATCCAGAGGGAGCGATCCAGAAGAGCGACAACTATGAAAAAGACTCCCTTTTTGTTTTTTCTGCTTTCAAACCACTGGATTTCAAGTGGCTCAGACAGATGGTCTTCAAGGAGAAACTGGTAAGGATTTTTCTTTTTAAATCATTAAAGGATAAAGAGAAAATCGTGAACACATTAAACATGCATGAACACGACCCTGAAATATCTAATAGGAATGATGACTCACAGCACTGCGTCTCATCAGCTGTCTTCCTCATTTAGCATTCTTCCACATTATGTCTGTGTTGGACCTGCGCTCACGGAATTACACTTTAGAGAATTTCTATTTCTGAATTTTTGAGTTATGTGTTTTGTTTTAGCAGATCATATCGTTCCAACCCCAGATCACATTCTGTACATTCCTTCCTGTGGAAATGTAAGCCGTTTCGTAAATAATTTGAGAAGACGACTTGAATCTAAACTAGATAATGCAGTGTTTTAGATGGTTTGCTTTTCTGTGGAAAGGACAGTTGTATACAAGTTATGTTGTCTTGTTTCTCCGGCACCCGAGTAGATTTTCTTCATTATCCTTTGTCGTTTTCCCCTCAATAATAATAATACTCATTATTTCTTACCCTGTTCTCTCACATTTTTTGATTAATTTACCTCAAAAATACATGACCATGACTCAAAAATACAAAATATTCTCAGTGAACTGGCCTCTTAATCTCGAGGGTCAGACTGAATGACAGAGCTGGCTTATCTTTTTTAAGTACAAATGGCTTGTCTGTCCTTTTTATATCCATCGTCACAAAAAAAGCTCCTATAAGCACTTTCATTTGTTCTTGTTGAACAGTCTCTAGTATCACTAGTGAGGTTATTTTGGGTCCATTCAACTCCAGGATGGCAGGAGTACTCCGTTAAAGCTCTTTATGAAATAAAAAAAGCATTTTAATAAAATGTTTTATACATTGAAGGACCATACTTGCTTTAGTCCATTTAATAGAACTGACTGTTTTCAAAAGAGTGTTTAATATCTTTAACGTTTTATTTCAAACCATACCTCTTCCAATTCATCTTAATGACATATTGGTTTCCCAGTCAATTTTAAATATTAAATGTATTATAAAATAACCTTACGGTGTTTGAATTGTCGGCAATTACATCACAGGTGCTGTGTAGTAGCAAATGGGCTGAACCATTTAAAAACACATTCCTCAAGGTCCATACAGGCAGAATAGCTAAACTAATGTACCCCTTTCTTCGTGAGGGATGCCTCCGTCTAATATGGCAAACGAGAATTAAAGCAAAATGCTTTATTTTCCAGCACAGCTGTGTGACTTTAGGGAAGCAGCTGCCAGCTGGGGATTTCACAAGGTGACATTTGTCATAATCGTATGAGTGAGGGAACGGGGAGAAAGGAAATATAGTGGAAAGCACAATACTGTTATAATAGGCGATGGAAAGGGCATACAATGATAAGCTCAACCAAGAAATGGTGTGAAGCTGGATTAAAGGTTGAAAGAATGGAAGGAAGCTAGATGGAAAGGATAATGTGAAATGGGGTAAAGGGATAATAGCTGGGGAAAAGAAAATGAGCAGTGGAAGGTAATAGTAAAGTCAAACGGAGGAAAATAGCTTGGCTGGCTGATGGCCCCTTCGGCCTTTGATAGGGCCCAGATTTGTCTGGTGTGTCAGAAAGAGAGGACAGTGGAAATGGCTGCCCGGGATAATTGATCCGGCCCCCGGCGCCTGACTCAGCCCTCTTTGATCTGCGGAGGAAGGAAGAATGTTTCTCATGGGTTAAAAATCAGGGAACAAAAAAAAAAGTCAGTGTTGTTTGGTCAGAGCCTTGATGATAACAACGGAAGAAGAGAACTGACAGATGTGCAAGGACCCAAGCGGACCTATTGATAGTTTTCCACAATAGGTAGACATTATGAACATTATCATGTCGTACATACACATAGAAACGTCACACACATATCACTCAACAGTTTTTACCCCACATACTAAGACTCTAATGGCAATGTTGGTCAGTTGCTTAAATGTTCTGTATTGCCTTTTCTACCCTGCGTTACTTTTGCCATTAGATATTCTGTTAAAGTATATGTGTGATTTGTTGTATCAGATGGTTTGAGGACTACTGTATGTCCAAGTATTTATTTTATAACTGTAATAAATGCATTTTGTTGTAGGGCTGCAGCTAATGTTCTTTTACATATCGATTCATCTGCAGCTTGTTTGAATAATTAATGGTTTAGTCTTTACATTGTAAACATGTGTGAAACATTTCCATTTCCGTTTCTGAAAGTCAAAGTTCAATACAATGTTTCCTCAGTAAAAAAATATAAATATATTCCGTTTATTATAATGAAAAACAGTGAAAAGTGGGACCTTTTCTAATTTTAGGAGGGGGTACAGCCGTTTCTGAAATGTTTGTATGAAATACAAATTGAGCAATTTCATTAATTGATTAGTTATAAACTCATTGCCAGTGTTAATGAGTTAATTCATATAATGGATCATTTAGACAAACTCATTTAAAGCACTTGCTGGTTTAATGAAGCGTCATTAAACACATCTTGAACACATTACTGTTTCATTCGTTCTGATTCAAATTGATCACTTCAGGAGAACGCACAGAGAAACAAGCTTGTGTTAATGTTTACTTTAAAGCAGCATGAAGGCTGAAATTATAATCTTTCTTAAAAACATGTTACCGGGGCAACGGTATGTGTTGACTATGGAAAGTGGATTTTCAGTCTCACCACAACATGAAGGGAACTAAAGTTGTTAAAAGACTGTTATCCTAGCTTCATTGTGTCAGACTTACACCTAGCCCAGACTAATGCAGTGGAAACATACACATGAAGAGGTGTTTATGTGTGTATGTACATTTCTTAATTTATTTTTAACTCGAGGGACACTTTTCCAAAAAACAGTGACTCATACATGTTTTATTTTATTACCAGACAATAGTTATCCTAATCAATAAAAGCTAATTAGTTTATAAAAGAGATATTTCATTCATTAGGATATGCTGCATGACATTGTCACCATGTAACAGCAAGCATCTCTTCCCTTTAGCCTCACATCCATTCAGTCCATCCCAGACAGAGACATCATGTGACTCAGGACATTTGTCCTTCGGGAGCTTTTACTTCTCTCGGTCCAGCCGAGGGATTTCTTTGTGTACAATGCACACTTGCAGCTGCGAGGGATGCTTTTCACTCTCCTTCTGCGGTTATGAAAGCAAGTGTATGTCCTTCCTCTTTTGAAAAGGTTTGTGGGTGGTACACGGTTGTTTTGAAGCCGCAAGTGACTCACCCCATCCAGTTGTGAGAGTGCTCGACTTTCCTGCGCTATTGTGCCTTTTTTCAAATGCCTACAGCGCGTTCTTGGATGGCTGAACTGAATACAAATTAGCGAGGCAGTTTCCCAATCTGTTATTTACTGTTTTTGTACACTCTCAAAAAGACACTCTCAAAAACTCCCATTCACTCACACGCACAAGTCTGAGATTTGCAAACTTGACCTTGATCAGATCTCTGGCTTGCAGAAGCAGCTGTCTCTCTGTCTCTGAACGTGTCTCACATTTGAGACGAGTGAAGCTCTTTGCTACATATACAATTACATAGCTGCAGCATCAGAAGGCATCCGACTTCCCTTATCCCTCATTACTGCAGGTAAACCTGATTACCACTCAGCTTTGTCACCCCGCTCTAAAGTCGGACCCCACAGACGCAGCCGCCTGGTTGATTGCGCAGCTACGCGCTGTTTACAAACGCACTCAAACACGATTTCCACAATTGTCGATATTGTCTTTATTCCTATATGTCTAGTTTTTCGATTTTGCACTCATGCACAGCAGACCCTCGTGGTTCATGCACACACAGCCACAGTTGTTTGTATATGCGGGGATATTTTCAAACAGAGCCAGCGAAGGATATACAGCCGGTGGTAAACACAGGGTTCCAAGGTGGAGTGCCGGTGTTTTCGCTCTGCTGTTTGTTTACAGGAGCTCTCGCTGCTAAATGATGGATGGAGACAATTTAAGGAAGAGAGTACTTCAACTTTAATAGAAAAACAGCCACGGGTTATTAGTCAGGTTTGAAAATATTGTAGCTAAGCCAATATTTGATAAACATTGCATGTCTCTTCGGAAGAAATTGAGCAAGGAATTACCAAAATAGCCAGTTGCTCCACATCACTGATAATTCCCAATTTACTCCTTTCCCACAAGAATATTGTTATGAATCGTATCCTTTTGTTAATCTCAATGTAAAAGCCATGCTGCTCATTTTTAAAGACAGCGTTTTAGAAAAAAAAGTGTATTCTAACTCTCTCTAAGGATCCACCGTGGGACAGAAATAACCGCTATAAGGCTCGCTTTTTAAGCCCAGACATCTGTGCAGAAGCCCAAAGTAGCATGCATACATGCATTCATAAACATTTACATACTTGTAAACATGGATTTTGAACATGATCCAAGTGACTAACATAGGGTCCGGATGTCACTGATTACCGAGTGTTGTGTTTCAAAAATGAGTCACCTCCCTACCCTTCAGTGATCAACACTCCCGTACTCCGTGTTCCTTTTTGAGTCATGATATGTTCTGATGCAACGGGTGGGTAATTAGTATTTCAGATTTTGTTTAAAAACGTTATCAACTCAGGATAGGTCACAAGAGGGACTTCTCTAGTTGTTGGCTCCGCAGGCCCTGCTAGTGAAACCATGTTGCTCTTACAAGTCTTCAGGTTCACTGCGCTGTCAGGTTCGGGCCCTGTTTGACGTTTGTCGTCATGGGAGTGTGGAGACAAGGGTTTCACACACTGGGTATCCTGCGAGAGGCCAAGAGTGGAGAAACCACCATGACCTCGATGGGTGCAGAGGTCTTGGTATGTGTCAAGAAAAGCAAAGCCAAATTGGTGAATGCTTCAGATTCCTGTGTAACAAACTGCAACAAAATAACCACAGCTTTCCAGAATTCCACCTCTAGGATTTTAGAGACTCTTAATCCCAGGCTGCTAAAACCCCTCTCCTTTTCAAACATTCTTTGTGAAATGGTTCTCCTCCAGTGGAGCACTTATGTGGTGAGACACTGTAACTTGTAAACTGAAAGGTCTAACATGTATACAGTGCTAATCACCTCCAGAACAACCTTAATTGTGATCCTTAAAAGTTCAGCGCTGCCGTTTCTGTTTCCAAAACGGCTTTAAGTCTACCTTCCGGGATTCAGTCCTCCTCTCCTGAGTCTTCCTCTCCACAAACACATCCTCAGACAGCTAAATTGTATGATAGCTGCCTGTCAAGGAAGGAAGGGCTTCTGTGCCATTGCAGCCATATCATGAGATTATCCTGGTCACACATAGGCATAGGTTGAAACTTTGAAAATAGACATACACTGTATCTGGTGACAAGATGGTCTGGCTTTACTACTTGTGGCTAACAGAAAGCTGGGGTTTGTCTGCATTTGTTTACACGAAAGGGCTTTGAAACCACCTGTAGTAACCGGGCAGATGTGAAACTCTTTCTTCTTTCCTCTCCTATTACAGTGCTCCACTTTTCTACATGTTCACTCACTCTCTCGGGAACTATAAACTAGGCTATCTGCTTCATTCAATGCATTTAAAAGGTGAGTTACATTTTATTGGCAACACTGAACCAACCACGCTGAAAACCATAAACGCACGTTGGAGAACTCCAGGCTCTAAATCAAGCTGTTTCTTATTTAGGCAACTTCCATTTGTGGAGTGAAGTGCAACTGTGTATTTTCTTTTTTTAAGTTTTCTGCAACTGGAGAGGGATGCATGTCATCACTTTTATGCCAAGCCTAATTTAAGTCTTTCACCACCACAAAACCATACTTATTTCTTAGTAGTGTCCCAAATGACCTCCATTGTGTCAAGATGTACAGAACAGATACATGGCGGGAATCTAAAGGTATTTACTTTTGCATATTCAGGAAGCTATTGTTTACTTCTGTATCTCTCAAATAGGGCTACACTATGTTATTATCATTACGTTGATAATCTCTACATATCATCTTATATTTGGGTATCATCATAGTGTTGGGGTTGTCTTTTCCTGGGTTTAAAGAATACAGTAAAAAGAGGTCATTTTCTGAACCCACTAGACCCTTTTTAGCTTTGCTATTATTTGCCTTTCCTCACTTTTTCATTTACACAGTACTCATGGTTACTTATCAAAACGCTCACTGTGCAAATATTTAGTGAGAGAACCAATAGTCCACCCTATCATATTGTCTCCATCAAACAAGAATGTTGTGATATTTGATTTGCTTCCATATCGCCCAGCCTTTCTTAGTCTGCATCACTTTTTCCATGTGTTTGATCCCTCACTTGTCTTGGCTCACAGTAGGTCTTCTCCTCACCCTCTGACATTGTCTTGCTCTAATCCTGTGCTTTAAGCTCCTTTTGGTAAGGGTTTGAATAGCTGTGATTTTCCTCCTGCTGTGAAATGACAAGACAAATACACTCAGCCTTTGCAAAAGCTTCTGTTGTAACTGACAACACTGACAAAGAGAAACTCAGCGCTTCTATGGTCTAGCCGACTCTAAGTGATGCATCAACGGTTTGTATCAATAACACTTAGAAAGCAGAGAAACTAAAGGGATGTCGTCATAAGAACGATAATGTCATTACTCGAGGAAATATTTAACTGGCTAAGAAGTTTACCTCTTAGTGTTTGTTCAAGGCTCCTTAATACTTAAAACAACAAATATGGCCATTAAGTGTTAAAAGGTCAACCCCGGATGTGTTTCCATCCACTTGTTCTCATTTCAAAATGGGCTCATTAAAAAACCTGAGTGGATATTCTGCTTGGAGCACATTTTTTAAATAAAACGATTTTATATCAAATAAAAAAAAATAAAAAGCTTTGGCAATCCGCTGAGGTGAATAAGTTGATGTAGAGTTAAAAGCATGTGACACAGTGCAAATGAAACAGACTTAGGGTAAAGTAACTTAAATCTCCACTGAAGCTTGCGTTGGTGAAAACCAAGAGAATTGTTTGACTAGAGTCTTTTGAATTACTTTGACTCGTTGCACCCTTTTTCTTGGTTTCTGTGCAGTAGTTTAATGACACCTGACAGGAGGATTACTACCACCATGTTAGTGAGGAACCTCCTAATATTCACATCACAGTAGTGGCTGGAAATGCACATTAATTGAAAACTTCTTTTGCGCTATATTTGGATGGAAACTTGGCTAATGTCAACACAAGGGAAATTGTGACGTCTCCGTTTACTTTCTTCTGACTGAGTGATGTCGACCTCTCTCCAGTGTATCCCCTTCCATTTCAAACAATTAACTCTCCCAGTTCAAGATTGTTTTAACAGGTGCCTTATTGGAACACACAGCCTTGCGCACACACTTAAATCTAATAATCCAGACCAATTTAACCATAAAGCTGTCGCGGGAGAGGGGAAACAGCCATTTCCTCTCTGACCAAAGCTGGGCGGCAGCGCCAACACCAAAGCCGCACACTTCAGTTCACCTTTTGAGCTGTGTATTTGTGTGTCAGGGCTTAGGGAGTACGTGGTGCAAGAGCACTCTGCCGCTTCCTGCTCTGTAATGGTCAAATGCCACTGGCTCAACAGTGTTTCTCTTGACAAACTAATACACACTTGTGGAGAGGTCAGTCCGCAGTGGAAGCCACATCCTGTTCACTGGAATTGCTTTGAGTACTTCAGTGCCGTGTAACATTTTTAACGAAACATTTCCAGCATTGCTCATGAACAAAAAAGTTAGTTTGAACCTTTTTGTATTCAGTTAAGGCTCGTTTTCTCTATTAAAGCTCACATAGTATACTTGCAGTCACCCTACAGCTCCCTTGGAGTAGTTTGAGGGTTAAACGAGGGTGGAGTGTTAACTTTCCCTCTCTTGTCCATCCTAACTGGTGGAGGTTTGAGTTGGTGACCTTTCAATGTAAGCAACTTTCCACATTCCTCAACTCCTAACAGCACCCACAACGCCCTCCCTCCCTCCTCACAGGCCTGAATCCTTACATACTAATTGCTCATCCATTACTCAAAACCACCTGTACTCTGCCAGTTGTCTGAATATGTTCAAAGAGATCCCCACCCTGTGACATTTGCGTCTACGCACACACCGGGTCGTTGCAGTGTAAAGCGGAGGGGCGTGTGTTGTGTGTCATTAGCTTCTCCCCTTCCTAGAATAAAGAAAAAAAAATGCATCACTCTCTTTTATTCGGAGTACACAGCCGCGCACACATCCAAACAGCGCTGCTAAATAGATTCCTGGCAAACACAAGCTGTGTTGACAGGAGAGATGAGCTGCTGTTCCTGTCGCAGCTTGCCGAAAGGCACAGAGCCGGGCCCTCGTTCAAAAAGAGCCGCCACTGTTAAAGCCACAAAGCCAGCAGACTTGTTGCTACTGCCTCTGCCAACACACACACACACATACAAACACACATACAAACACACACACACACACACACACACACACACAGAGTCGTGCATAGCTGCATCAAAGGCGGTCGGGCGGGTGTTTGACTATTTGAACAGGTGATTCCCATTTACATCTGCTGACTGTATTGGCTTCATGCCTTTTAGGAAGTCACACTGTCAGGCGAGTCAATCATGCACTCCTAGTTGCACGATCGTTTAGCTTATCATTGGAAGTGATGTAGTAAAGGGGACTGATTTGTTGGAGGTGTAATCTTCTCAACTAAATTGAGTTAAGAACTCTGAATTGAGTTTTCATTTGCAAGGACTATAGATCCTTTACAGTTGTTGTAAGTTACTCTCTTGTCTGATCAGTGGCTGTTCTTCTAGTATGACTGAGTTGAAGAATTGCATTTCCCCAGAGCTTCATCATTTTATTGAGTCGGCCTATCTGACAGATGCCCTAGTGACTGATGATGATTGCCAAGTTGTAATTTGAACCATTTCCATTCAATTGGCATATTTAACAACGCATGTTTAATTGGGACATGGTTTTTGAGGTTTTGGATTTCCCAACCACACACCACAACAGCAGATACTTAATATAGGCCACGCAACATAAACCTACACTCTACTGAAGTTTATGAATGTGCATCCTGTCTGACGGGTGCACACGCTGTGATCAAGAGGCAATCAATTAATATTTAAACCTTAAAGGTGGGGTAGGTAATTTTGGAGAAACCAGCTCGAGTGCGCTAGAATTTGAAAATACACAACCGGAAAAAATCTGCCACTTCCTTACAGAGCCCCTCCTCCAACACTCACGAACGCGCACATGACCAATGAGGGCACGAGATAAGTTTGTGCACGAGATGGAAGGCTGACAGGCAGGTAGGCCATCCAGTTATTTTAGCCGGGCCGGCTAAAATGATTGGTCGTGCTTTCTACAGTACTACGGCTTCCACAGATGATTTGTATGGATTTTTTGTCAAAGCACTTAAGATATTCATTGCTATCGGGATGTTAAGAGCATTCCATGGAATATAACAAAAAGTGTATCTCGAGCCGGTTTCTCAAACTTACCTACCCCACCTTTAAGTCATTTTTCTCTCTGGTGACTGGTTTCAAAACCGATGGAAACAATATGCATAGTAATTTCATTTATTTTAATGAAATACGTTTGTGTCTGCTGTTACTTGAAAGATACTACACTACGTTTGCAAAAATGTTTTTTGAATAATCGTTTTCCCCTAAAACGAGACAAATAATCGTAAAAACAACAGTTTGCTTAAATAATAAGCTCCTACATATTAATCAGTCTGCGACCCTTTCCCCTACAACTAATGAAACCTTTAAAAGGTAGACTGTAAAGCACTCCGGGGCAGCTGCACCCCTCACCCACTGCTTGATTCCCCTCCTACCTCAGTAATTACCAATGTCCTGCGAGCCCCTCACCCTGACTTCATCCATTAAAGGCCCAAAAGCCATTTCCCTAATCAGTGCTGGTAGGGGTCTGGCTCCTGGTTGGCTTCTGTGTTTTATGTCAGTGTTACAGAGGATAATCTCACTTTGATGTTGGGTTGGTAAATTGCAGTTGACCGTCCACCGTGGACGTGCCATTTATGTATTTATGTTGAAAACCACTAATTCACAATGTTCTCTTTCCCCCCCCCCCCCCCCCCCATGTTCCTGTCCATTTCCTTGCCCATAATTCAGAGGGGGACAGAGGGTTTCTGGAAGTCGGTGGCTCACTATGTGCCTCGGGAGCCCACAGAGATGAGAATCCTTAACCCCTACTTCATCCAGGAGGCTGCCTTCCAGTTCATTGGCCTGCCCTTAAACAACGGCCTCATGGGCAAAGGGGTAAGACACGTGCAGGCACCAGTGTAACAATATCATTTAGAAAAATCAACAAATGACAGTGATAGTGTTCAAACTTAACTATTGAACTGAGAAATGTGGATGCTGGTCTGCCGTTTCTTGGTGCATATGTCCTTTATTTGATCAGGTATGTTTATCACTCATGTAAGAGGGAAACAGTAGTACCATCTTCGTGACATCTTCGTGGATTCATCTTCTTATTACAGACACACGCATTTCCTAACATTCGGTCTATGGGCTGTAAAATGTATTATCTCTTCGATTTACACACCGCATTTCTTGCACGTCTGTCCGTCCTGGGAGAGGGATCCCTCCTCTGTTGCTCTCCCTGAGGTTTCTCCCATTTTTTTCCCCTTTTAAAACTGTGGGTTTTCTCCGGAAGTTTTTCCTTGTACGATGTGAGGGTCTAAGGATAGAGGGTCGGTAGTCGTTTTTCTCATATTGATATTCTGAACAATCTGTGCTGTTGTATTAGCTGTAAAGTGTCCCTACTGTAGGCTATTTTTATTATATGTACAGCACTTTTGCTCGATCAAAAATCGTTTATAAATGTGCTATATAAATAAAACTTGATTTGATTTGAAAGCTATATAATTAGGATGTTGTTTTTCTCAAGTTTCACAATTTTTCTAAAGTTGTAAAGGATCTGCTCGCCAGTATTTTACTCTAGTATGTTTGTCCTTTAGTTTTTGTTTCTGGAGGACGTACTTTACCTCTGAGTGGCAGTATTTCTTTCAGCGTTATCAAAATAAAAGGAGAACGAAAGTAAATTTAAGAGGAAATACCAAACAATTTCTGATTGTTGACATTACGACAATATAGAAAAACCTGCTTCAACCCTGGTTTGAATTGTACAATACTCCATTGTTTTTATTTAATGTTAGAAGTTAAGGTATGTGCTTTGTTAATGAAACATGTTTGTCTGGACTTGAGATGCTGACTCAGGTCTTGACCAGAGAACATTTAGTTGGATAAATAAAGTTTCTTAACTAGTGCCAACAACCAGGCTGTAGGAAAATACAATGATTATGAAGATGTAATGCTAAAGGGTAATATTAGAGGACTAACTCAAGAGAATTGGAGAGATGTGAGGAGTGTATCACCGTACCTTTGCCCTCTGGGGCCACCAGAACACCCCTGCATGAACTCCGCTCCGCAACATGTGTTCAACATGTGGGCATCTGGCCTAAGAGTGTGTGTGTGTGTAGGAGAGAGAGTGAGAGGGTCATTTGTGTGTGCACGTTTGTGTCTGGGTGTTTGCAGCGCTGTCTCATACAATACAGGCTGCAGAGTTGTATGATTTGGCACATTCTCTCCCCAGCACACTCTCCTGTCCGTCTTCTGACCACCGTAGTTTATGTTTATGTATGTGGAAATTAATGAGCAGGCCTATTTGTTATCCCAGTGTTTATGTTGAGTGTGTGTGCGAGTGTGTGTGTGTAAATGAATCTGTATTAGAACACGCAGTAGGAGGTTGGCCAGCTGCTGGTTCAGCTCCACCTACCCCGAGGGCTGCAAATCAGGGTAATGATTTAAATGGGGCCTCCCTCCGCTCTTTCTTCTGCACCCACTTTTTTTTTTCCAACATCCACACACACACGGCCCCCTGTACCCCCCCCCCCAGATCTGTGGCAGCCCGAGGCGGTTAGGAAGCACAGTTCAACCCTGTAGATCAGTGTGTCGTTGCAGGGGTCGTGTCTTAAAGGTAATAGTTAATCACCAAGTGCTCAAAGTCAGTTAGCCGCAGTGGAGCAGAACAAAGACAGAGGTACACGGGAGGGGGGGGTGCAGATACATGAGAGGGGTCGGACATCTGTCTCTGTGTCAGAAACCATGATCAGTTTCAAAACGGTCCTGAAAATGATCATACTGCACATGTTTTTGTCATCATTAATCATATAATAAATCATGTAAATGCTCCTGGTGTATGACAGACTGCATCTCTGTTTTTATTTTATTCCAGAACATTCCAACTTTGGGAACAGTTGCTATAACGATGGCGCTGCATAACTGCGACGAGGTTGCGGTGGCTGGTTTCGGGTACGATATGAACACGCCCCACGCGCCTCTGCACTATTACGAGACCGTCAAGATGTCTGCCATTAAAGAGGTGAGTTCTGAGCACCGCACTTACTTTTGATGTGTTTCGGTGAGAGCCAATGAAAATGTACAAATCTGTTCTACAAGAATGGCACATTTGTACGTTATCACGGCACTTGGCTGCAACATTCTCTCCATGCTAATGAGAACAATATTTTCTGGCTTCTCCCTGGCCACTGTAGAATAACTGAAGAAACAAATGACTGTAATCTTTGATGAGGCGGGACCACCACTCCTGTGGAGGAGAGGTGAACTGGCCTACAGCCAAAATACATTCACTACAAAGCCCTCACTGTTTAGGCTGATGGTGATATTAGTGTAAGAATTATGCATGAATTGAACTTCTCTCAGCTCTTGTATTTGCATCCAGAGATATGGCCGTTTAAACGTTTTCAGCATGAACATTGTAGCACAATGTGGGGAGTCGCACTAATAGCATCTGTCTCAGGCTGATCAGATGCTCGTTCTGACAGATGAAATCATTCATACATACACAATATAACTGTTAAGGTGGGAGGTAAAATATCTGCGGTGTGTTGCAGTTTCGTCTGTAGTGCTTTTTCTACAATAATTGTTTTATAATTTAAAGTATGCATGTTTGGCTTGGGTTTCAATTTAAAACAAACAAACTGTGGGGTCAACTAAAACTTAAAGAACAGTTACACAACGTGTAAAAGCTGTACATTGAACTGTTTAAGTATCACGGCCAAGTTATAGTATCAACATATCGGAAGCCTTTTTGGCAAGCTGACGTCTATTATGGTAAACATGCAGGAACATGCCTGAGTGAGTGGTTAATCAATAAGAATGAATCTTTACGGAAACAAATTAAAGGGGCCCGAGTATCATTTTGGGGTTTTTCCTGTAGTGTGCCAAACTTCCCTCGAAGAATCGCCTCGATTGGACTCCTTTGTTTACTTCTGTTAGATTGTGACATCACTATATATGACTCGCGTTTCTATTGGCAAGCGCTCCAACACATTGTACATCACGTACAAGTTAAGGGGCGGGATATTTATAAGCAGTTGGCCAATCACCACAGAGCCGGCCAGCTAACCAATCAGAGCAGACTGGGCCCTGGTTTCAGACAGAGGGTGAAAAGAGGAGCTGCAGCACAGGCAGTATGAGACAAATAAACAGCTTTTGGAACATTAAAGCATGGAAACATGTCACAGCGGAGGCACAAAATACAAATATTAAAATATAAGAAAATGAGCATAATAAGCCCCCTTTAAAATGTTGACTAAATGGAAATAATATTATTTAAATTATAATTGTATAATGCAAAAAGTTTAGTGTTCTAAGGTATAAGGTACATAAATCCTGCTGTTTCTTTATGTCTGTGGTTGTTAATGTTTTTTAATGTAGCACAGGTTTGTTCAATGCTATATGTGCATCTTTTTGTATTCTCTTACATTAGGGGTACTGAGGACACAAAACTGTATATTACACTAAAACTGAATTTAGTAACTCTAATATATAAAACCTAACTATAAGAAAAAGGTCATCTGTATTTCCCCCACGCTGAAGCGACACTGGTCTTTCATCAGTCGCTGCATCAGCACGCTAACAGTTAGTGTGTCGCTTTGAATCGTACTCTAAACGGGCTCGTGACGGATCTCTCTCCTCTCCATCAGTCAAGTCTTCCTCTCAGTGTTTACACTGAAACCCAGTGGAATCAAAGATGTCACCCGTGTGCTGACGTGTGTAAACCATGAGCTCAGTATGATGATAACCTTTGTCTAAACTCCCAGTGAACCTTTGGCATGTATTATCATCATCAACATGGCTATCATCAGACACACATGGTTAATTAATGGGAATACTTTTTTTGTTTGGAAAACGTTTAACCACCGCCACTCCCTGGGGCTGTTTGATTCTCTGGAAGCACGTGAAACCTTCCACTCATTGTTCCACTTCTCATCTGGACGGATGCTTAAATGCTCCACGGAAATTGTGTAATTATCCACAGAGATACACAGAGATTGATGATTAAAATGCTACATAAATCACCTTAGACAGCGCGATGCTACTAAGGTCATCTCTTGTGGTGTATAAGGCACTCCATTGACCTCTATTATAGTTTGTGTCTCTACTGTGACATGTTTACACGCTTTAATGTTCAAAAAGCCCTTTATTTTTCTCATACTGCCTGTGCTGCGGCACCTCTTTAAACTTCTAATATCTGTAATTAGTAATTATATGTCAGTCTTGTATAAACAGCTTGTTTCTGACTTTCAGACCTACCTCAAGTTAAATAGCATTTCTTTCTGCCACAGCATAAGGATCTGCTCTGTAGAAACCTTACAGTAAGTACCAAATTGGAGAGATTAACATTTTAGATGTCCACAGTGCCTCCTGTGTGTGGTTACCAGTCCAAATCATTTCTTTCCTGTATCTTATGTCGATCATGTCCAATAAAACTGTAGCTTATTGTTCCTTGTGGTCCTGCTGCGACCCATCAGGCAGTGGTAGGAGGTCCGACCCAGACAGGCTCTCAGTAGGAGAGGACAGAGCCGAGGCAGCTGCAGGGCCCAACCTCTCGAAGCTCTCCACTTTCTTCCCCTCTTCCTATTCCCTCCTGTAGGTTTCTTCCTCCACCTTTTGTGTCCTTCATTTGCTCTCTGGCTGTTCTCTGCATCCCCAACGCACCACACAGGAACCACCGGCTCTGATTACATGTCGGCCCGCCGGACTGGATCCTCATAGCACAGCAGGGAGGGAAGCTGACCCAGTGTGGCCTTTCATATATATGAACACCCACATAGTATAGACACTGGGAATAGGAACAATTCTAACCTACAGATTTGAGTGCATATAGCTGTAATGTTGTATTCTGACATATTATTATTTTCTCTATCACTCTTGATTTTTTCTTTCTGTTTGTCCTGCAGTCATGGACACACAACATATCCAAGGAGAAGGAGTTCCTGCGCAAGCTGGTGAAGGCCAACATCATCACAGACATGACCAACGGTATCTGAGTTTACAGTCTCCCCTCGCCTTCCCCAAAGGACTATGAAACAGGAAACTGAGCAATGGATCGACTCTGGGAAAAAGAACCCTTTTAGAATCCGGGTGGCCTGTCTTTTTCATATCAAAGGAGATTATTTAACAGGAAAACAAAAAAAAATACAGATACAGGAGGTTTTCTGTGGAGAGATGTGCCTTCTGAACCAAAGACTCCTGCTGATTGAAGCAGGGAGCGGGGGGGGTTGAACACGGAGGACTGGTCCTGCCTGTCTTATCGAAGGACAGCGGCAGCAAGGCTCTGTGGCCCCCGCGCTCTAAACGTTTACCACTTCATCCCCTGGAGTATCACACGAGTGAATAATAAAGAGAAGTTTGACAGATGTCGGGATCCAGCTCACTGGCTGACGTGTTGAAGGGACAGAAGAGAAAGGAAAGAGGAAAGAGGAGAGCGTTGTGGGGGGGGTGGGTCGATTATTAGCAGTGCCAAACGTACCTCGTTCAGGGGAGAGGCCGTCCTCCTCCTTTTGCTGCCTGAATGTATTCACTTTCCTCAGTGTAAATATCAAAGATTTTTACTGTGCTTTTTAACAAGCTGGAGCAGCATCCCCCCCCCCCAATCGCCATTTGTCCATTCATTCACTTTTTTTACTGCCTGTCTAGGGTCCAAAATGAACACTTGCCAAACCAGTTGACAGTAGATAAATCAGCGGGGGTCACCTGCCACACAGACTGCTGTCACTTCCAGTCGCTAACAGTCGAGTGGGTTACATTTGTTCTCAGTTTTCTCTGTAAAGTCTTTGTGAGGGAATAATATCAGAGGCTGTGTAAATGAGTTCTTTCTGCGACACAGAGCGGCTGTGTGAGTTATCCCCATGTGGCTCTCACAGAAATATGAAGCTGTATGAGATTCTCTACACAGGGGAAATGTATATGAACTAAATTATTTTAATTTTGGGATATTTAATTTTAGACATCTTCCTCTCTCAAGTCTCTTTGTAAATCCCTCTTCCTCTCGCCCCGGCCATGTCACGGTACTGCCTTCATCTCTTCATCAGCTGCAGAGCCTCCGGGCCGCAGCGCAGCCGCACAACAGCGTGTCCCGCCGCGGTCAGGGAGAACACGTCCTGTATCCCTCCTCCAACCTCCCGTTGCTGCACATTTTCTTGTTCTTGGGTTAATGGGGAAATCTCGGATTGTAGAATGTAAATATATTAGTTTTTCGGTCAATATTAATTATTTATTTTGTATTGTTGCGAAGTCTCAACTTCTTTCGGTCACAGGCAGGCCTGCTTTCTGTTGTTGTTGTTGGAAGAAAAACAACAACATTTAGAATTTTCTTTTCACCACCGTGTTTCCACAGAGACGGCATCATCTTTTAAGTTTGTGGCAGAAGCAGTGTTGTGCTCTAGCCAAATAGTTTCAGTAATAAATGTTAGACAGCTAACCTTTATGACCGTGTTCTAGTTAACTGGAAACATAGAAGCACATTTCTTTAAATCGAGGGGATCTGGGTTGATCATCTCACGATAGACGTGCTGAAGGTCTTTGCACTTTGCAGATGAAGGTACCACACTCATTTTAGTATTTCAACTCTGCATGAGCATAGAACATGTTCAGTATTACACAATCAACCCCTTCCCCCCTCCTCATGCAAAAGATGTGAGAATATCAAAAAGTCACATCTGTTTTTTTTGTCATTGTATCAAATCAATGTGGTAATCATCTTTTATATAGTGATGGTGCATTTGAATACTGCTTTATCAAAGCAGGGATTTGTTTTAAAGTTTGTTGTCGAATTACATTTAAATGAGGTTTTCTGTTTCTACTTCTTGCATATTGACAGTACACACAGATTCTCTTCCATTCCTGTCAATCTGCTGCAGTCTGTTTCATTGTTCCATACGTTCCTGTTCCCTTACACTCTCTCTCTCTCCGCTGGGCTGTGCAGCAGCGTGTGTGTATGTCTGTGTGTGTGTGTGTGTGTGTGTCCCCCCCCCCGATCCCTGTTGAGAGCGAAGGCACGGGGAACAGCTGACCATTGCACTATCACAAGGCGCTCTCAGTGCCTTACACCTCATCTCCTGGAAACTGTAGCGAGGAGAGCCGCCACAGCTGATCCAGTGTCTGAGATCAGCTCCGGGTCAGGACTGGTCGGTCTTCATTTCTGTGATTTGGGACCAGTCCATTTCATATCTGTGCTGTATGTACATTATATACAGTGTGGGAAGACCTGAAGCTCCGTACTTGTTGTTTAGTGTGTTTTAGCCCAACAAAATATTCCAGTTTCTGATTACGGCAGCTTTCATGATGCGAGAAATGACTAAACCAGCTTCCTCTGTGGTTCCTTATTCCTATTTAAGCAGCATACATTATACTGTAGGGGCACTACACCAATTTACCAGCCTGTAGGAATCTGTATAATGTCTGTAATATCTTTGTACGGTCTGAGGAAATGTAGCATCTTTTTTTTGTTTGGAGCTTAACTCATATTGGGGATTTAAAGTCTGGATATTTTGCTCTCTGCTGCTACGATTTTGATTCAATTCCTTTTTCAAATCAGTCTCTTGTGAGAGTGCAATGCCAGATCACGGGAGAACCTCTTGAATTCTTGAATGTGAAAACATAGAGTTTGAAACTGGTCTCTGCTGACTGCCCCAGGACCGTATCACTATAATGTGACTTGACAAAGAAAAAAGGAGACTGTCATAGAATATGTCCAGCAAACAGGTCAGAGTTATAGTGTACTGAAATGATTTGAAACAAGTGGCTCCCTTTGAAGGCAGAGAAATCCATCTGAAATATTATATTGGAAAAGGTCATTAATAAAGCATGTGAAGTCAGTGGGCTAAAACACACCAAACCACCAGTACAGTCTTTAAAGCTCTGAGACTAAGCAGACCCTCAGTTGGAGTTTCTTCTTCTTCTGTTTTTTTTCTTCTTCTAGGTTATGAATTTGTACGCATGCTGGAGGAGTTCAAATGAGTTGGACCCAAATCGCCTCATCTTCATAACCTGTTCATGTTAAAGCAGAATGTATTCGCTTTGATCATCGATCAAATTTCAAAAGATTTTCTTTTTTTCATTCCTCCATGATCAGAAGGAAGTCAAAGTGTTTTTATACAGTTATAAATGGCTTTCTGCTACTCAATAAAAACGTTTGTAATGGATATTTGCCTGTGCATGTTTACATCTTTTGATCTGTGTTTTTTGTATGTGTCTTTGTATGTACATATTTCTGTACACTGTGGATTTTCAGTATATAGTAAATATTTTTGATGTATTTAGTCTCTGTTTTATCTCCAAAGACATTTCCTTCTTTATTTAGTCTCCTCAGAAGTCTTCTCAAAGCACATCGTGGCCTTAGGTGCCATGTATAGTTGAGTTATGCGGCATACATCAGGTGTTATTCTGTCTGTGTGTCACTTAGTGTCTTTCAGAGGTTACAAACGGCAGGAAGCGCACAGTAAAGATGGAGCAGCGTGACGGAGGGGATTTCCTCTCCTGCTCTGTATCTCCTACCTGCAGAGCCAGAGGAAATCATTTTTCAGTCCTCTATCAACCGGACTTCCTCCCTAATGTACTCTCCCTTTTTCTCTAGTGTTTATATCTGTCCCTCCTGGACTCTCACTCCACTCCTCTTCACTCATTGTTTCCATTCTGCTGTCTGTTCCCATCCCGGTGCCGTGTATTTCTTTCCCTTCACCTGCTGCACTCTGAGGCAGATCTGGTTTCATTGTTGCAGCCGTGAGGGGCCTATTGGACACACACACACACACACACACACACACACACAGTTAACACACAGGCCATGAATCTCTCACTCACTTTCACACACCACAACTTCACCATAAACCAGAGGAGCTTTACAGAAAATGAGTGAGAGCTGGCCGTCCAGCTGTGGCTGCTGTAAGTCAGTTTTTGATGTGAGGGAGAAGACGCTGAGGGCCCTTAAAGTGCCGCTGGACCATCCCATCCTGCTGTTAATGGGGTGCCAGAAACTCTCAGTCATGCCTCGCCGCTCACCAAAAGCACCCGGCTACTCTTGACTCGACAAGAGTTCATCCACAGGGCTGGATCGAATGCTCGCTGCAGGAGGATATGTGCCACCTGGGATCTCCCCGAGGCAGCTGTCCCGGCTGGAGGCGGTCGTTCCCGTTTGTCCGGCATTCAGGGGTATGAGCACGCCTGCACGTCTTCAGCCGACGGGCCTTTTATTCCCTGCGACAGGTTCCCCGCCCCACCTCCTCTCAGTAGGATTGGAACGGAGGGGCCACGACCTCCGGGGCCTGAAACTTGAACTCCTCGTAAAAAAGAGTTGGAATGAGGAGAGAAAACACCCTTTTCAGGCACCCGTTTCTTCCCCTCTGTTTACTTAATATCGGGTCAGCTGAGATGAGGGAAAACAACATTCCCTTCTTTACACAATGTCCCACATTCATCTACCTTTGTCTGCGGACGGGACACACCTACAGGCCTGTCCTGCACCTGTATCACTCAAGGGCTTGTTCGCCTGTCAGCGGCTCAACTTGCACTTCTAGACGATATATTTAGATGTATAGATTCAGAATTACACAGAAGATTGAAAAGATAAGAGGACTGTTAAAAGATGTCAGTGTTCCTGATCGTGAGTCTTCCTGATTGGAACACAAACAAGGGCTCAGAGGAAACGCATACGTCAGAAACATCTGTAAATTAGGAAACACTTCTCAGTCAGCTACGTGGCCTTTAGGATGAAGTATGAGGAGGAGAAAGTACAACTACATATTTTTTACAACTTTGACAGTAGTAGCCTACAGTCAGTGAGTACTTTTTGCCACACCTTGCTCAAAATATGGCAATTAAATAAATAAATGTCGTTGAAGTTTTAATCAGCCGTTCAGAAGCTTCAGCAGACATGAGTCACACCTTATATATGGGGCATTCTACCGAATTGATGCAAAGTGCGGTCCCACAACAAGAAAAACTATTTAACAAAACAATTAAGTATTCAGACAGACATTTAGTCCAATGGCTGAGCCTGGTTTTTAGCCACACCCCTGCATTTTTGACAAGGCAGTGACACTGCATCCCTGTCCCTCATGGCTGAATGTCAAGTAGCTAAATCCCATACTTTTGATATAAATCTGTTCCAAAATCTGAAAATCGGCGTGTAACCTTAAGAATTGTCACTGTTGTGATTTTTATGAATTGTATAAATTGAACTTTGAAATTTGATTACAAATTAAATTGCATTGATTTTATTGTGAAAACCCTCAAGAAATGTTTGGTAGAGGAAGAACATTCCAATACAGTCTGAAAATACGATATAAAAATGTACGGTTCTTTTACTAGATATGTGTAATTTAGATATGGTACAAAATATATATGGACAAAGTTTTGGGAAAAAAACATACAACATTTCTAAACTGTTCCAAACTCACTTTGCATCAATTCGGTAGAATGGCCATACGTCATTGTTTATCCATTAAATCTGACAGCTTTTGCTTTTATTGATGCACTATTTATGCCACCTGAACCAATCTTGATTTTCTTTGTGCAATATTTCAACATTTACAGGATTTCCTGTACTTTCATTCAGGTTTTTTAACACACAAATTGAAACCGTGAAGCTCTAGAAACGTGTCTTTTGTTGGCATGTCAGTAGGCAGAAGAACATCTTTACAAACTCAGTATTGTTTCTTTGAATATACCCAAACGTTTATTTTAATTTTATTCAAATTATCATTATTGCTGTCCATGTTTGAAATAGGACTGAAGCCAGAGAGACATGAAGTGTTACCAGTACACACTGTTGTACTCTCTGTTGTGTACTCTGCTCATTCTCCATCCGTCCGCATAATAACGCCTCTAATCAGGCCATGTGCCGACACTTTGCTTTATGGTTTGTTTGTATGAACAGGGATACAACAAATCTGCAGGGCGCCTGCAAGAACGCGCCTTTGAAATGCTTGGCTGAAAATATATCACAGCAGATTTATCCGTGCTGTATTCACTCGTTTGAGCTAATGTGGAAACACGTTGTGGAGTACACATTTGTGCAGCTCCAGTCTGACTTTGACCCACAGATTTGGCTTTTGATTTACAGATATTGGCCTGAGGGTTTTGGACAGTGTGCTGGATAAGGGGAGTTCCTACTTGAAAAGTGAAATCAAACTTTGAGATCTGGATCAGGCCCAAGAAAAGGAAGGCACCTTAAGATGGAGAGGCACAGAAGAGAGACTGAGACCTGTGACCCAAAAGAAACACGAGGAACCTCAGAGGGAATTTTAAATACAGTTAACTGTCCATCACATCTTTCCTTAGCTTCACCAGCCAAAATCCAAATCACTCACCCTGTCCCCCATCAGGTCCTCAACTTGTAGGGACTAAGCAGCTCCCTGTATCCATGGAAACAGCTGTGTATATCCCTAACAGTCAACTTTCACAGACAATAAATCTAAATTCTAGCATCTTCAATTCAATCCAGTTTATATGCTTATAAGGAATTGAAAAATGCCACAGCTGCCATCATGTACCTGCAGCTCCCAGCAGACCAAACCTGTGAATGTGCGTGTGTGTTTGTGTGTGTGCGCATGCTGGAGATGCGTGTGTGTTGTGCTTGCATGGGGTGTACAAACAGTGTCATGCTGCAAATCCCTCTCACAATGCCGTACAAGTTCATCGGCATTGCTCACCGTGATGGATGATGTAGACACACTTCTGAAGTTGTGGCCCTGGTTGCAGTACCGTGCCGTCTGCTGGAACACAGTTTACACAGTGACTCATTTTATTGAGGACATTTTGCACTCTGGAGGTTATTATCTGATCTTTTCAAGAGGAGGACTGGTATTTTTTGGCAGCCAACTCGGCTTGATGTGTGTGGTATTGTGTGTTTAAGGAGTAAAAGGGGCTTGTTCTGGGTTATATTAGGTGTACAAAGCCATCTTCTACTACTCAACAAGTCCCAAGTCATGACCCTAGCAGGTCTTTCGTCCCTCCTGTTGTTCTTGGGCTTATTCTTATTATGTGACGGTACATTCCTGCATGTCATGCACCTCAGCTGTGTGCATTGTTGCCTTGTTGGTTGCTACTATTTATAGCATCGGTGCAGAGCTCAGGGATCCTCCCTGCATTTGTCTCTGCCTCGGTGTGGAGAGTGGGCCTGCAGAGGAGAGCGAGGAGCTGTTTACCCAGCCTTTGTGCTCCTCAGTGTTTGCCCTGCAGGGAGTGCCTCAGCCGGAGGGCCTTTCCGGGCTTTGCAGGGTGGGTGGGTACAGAGGGGTGGCAGGACGAACCAACCTGCAGGGTGGAGGGGTGGAGAGGGGCCGAGAGCTCAGCTGGTGGGAGGTGTGTGGCTGCGGGTGCAGTGAGCAGAGGGTCCGGGGTCCGTCTTTACTTCACTCATCCTTCAGGCCTGACAGCAGGTGCCTGGTAAAAAGGTCAGGGCAGGACTCACTGAGCAAATACATGGAGCCGAGTGGCAAACATGCATTATGTGTGTAGGCCTACAGGTGCATGCAATCAATCACACAAGTTCACATGGGAGGATTTCTATAAAGGTTCTACTGGGAAGGGTCTCAAGGGGTCAATGGGCCCTCAGGCCAGAGCCTCTGTTTGAAGCGACTAACTTTCAAGCGAGAAATATTAACCATCAATTAAACAGGCACAGAGAAGACCAGAAGAACAGACTCGCAAAGAGACACCGGCAGCTACAAAGACACACAAAACAACCGCAAAGAGATACAAATTGACCACAAAGAGACTTTGCAGCTTCTTTTGTAGTCGATCCGTGTCTCTTTCAGTCAGTCCTGTGTAGGAAGGGTGGGGGCCTTTTACATGTCTGTGCCCAGGGGCCCATTATATCATTATCTGCCCATTCATGTCTATGCTCCATGCACATGTCTGTAGTGTGCCTAAAAGTGGAATATCGTGAAACTCTCTAAATGTATGAGTCAGAAAGTGTAAGTCTGAAGGACAGATGTCACTTTCTCCCACTGGAAGTCTTTTCCAGAAACGCTCCATGACCGTCCTCCTGTGTGACAATCAATCCCCTCCCTCCTCCCAGCGCAGGAACAAAAAGACATCTGAGCTATGTGTTTGGATGGGGAAGAGAAATCGCAGCACTTTGTACAGCGGCCACCGCACTCCGGTTTCACCGAGCCTCTGACAGGCGGAGCGGCGCGCTGCTTTTACGCATAGCCTCCAGCCCTGCGAGGCATTGTGGACATTGTTCAGTCACTGGGTAGTACACTCCTGAGAAGACACCGGAGCGGCACAGTCTCTAATAACTGGATACCTGAGGCCGAAGGAAGAGATATTTGGAATGGAGACTCGGACTGTGGCTGCGGAAAGGCGTGACGCTTGGATTTTTTACGTCTAAGTTAATATCCTGACGCGTTTTTCTTCGAGATTGAACTCCACATTTAAATCCGCGTTTCCACAGGCTGGCGCGTAAAAGAAGAAGAAAACAAGACTTTGGTTTTTGAGTGTTTCAGAGTCTTTCCTCGGACCTTTTTTAAACTCTGACGACCTTGACTTCTCTTTAAAGTGACGCAGGACACGTTGTGAGAGATTTCCCGAGTTGTTATTTACTCATTAACCTGACGAGCTGTTTGGAAGCAAGACTGAACAAGTTACTGTAGGTAAGGAAAGGAAAGGGGAGTCATGCCTGAAAAACTGGCTTCAATGCATTAAACGATGGTTGTGAGTCAGCAGAGACAGCACGAGCTGCTAGGACAAACATTGTTTTGCTTTTGTGAATGTTTGACTTTTACTTCTCTCCCGGTCACAGTGTTGGAGTATTTATGTCACCGCATGCAAACTTCTAATTAGGTTTTATAAAGGCGTCTCTCTGCATTGCTCCAGTCAGTTGTAAAGTGTATTTTTACCTGGTCTGGATAGCCTTCCGTCTGCAAGAAGTCCATCTAAACAAAACATTCGGTCTTATAGTAAATCTTAAAAAATATATTTCTTTAGAAAATTGAAATAGATAACACATATTTCCAGTTGGACAACCTTTAGAACTTTTTTGAAACAAGATAAGCAGTGACAGATGAACAAATGATTGACTGCTTTGCTCTTTACTTGCTTCAGGAAATGTGTTGAATTTGTTTTATTTAAAATTAAGTACAGTCAGGTTGATATCTCGCTGGAACCACAAATCACACTTTTTTTAAAGTAGCTTTAATGTTTCTTTAACTTTATATTTCGTTGTACAACGTCAATTTCGATCGCAGCTTAACATATTCACAATCTTCCCTCTCTATGTGCTTGTCCAGGGTGCTGAGACTCTTCAAGAAGCCGTGACAGGACACCGTCCAGAGAAAAAAAGGATTTTTGGCCGCGCAAAAAACGAGGAGGAGGAGGCGCCTCTCGCGTTGAAGCAGAACCGTTTTAGATGGATTCTTCATGTTTGCTTCAGCCTCAGTGGAGACAGCCTGCTCTGAACACTTCCGAGCCGTGACAATAAGGTGTAAAACATGACACATCGCAGCGTATGGATAGCCAAAAACATGAGCTGCTCCCAGCGTGGAAGAAGCGGCTCTGTCCTCTCCGGTGCGCGCTTGGAGCAGAATGCGCACAGGACATCTGGTAAGGGGCCCTTCAGATTTTATAAAGTTGCCTTGAATGTGATTTAAAACCATTTTAAACAATATTGCTGGATATTTTGTTCATCAGTAATGGTGCAGTGAAAGCATACCTCCTCTTGTCTTCTGTGTTTGCTGTGACAACACTCTTTGATGTTTGACTTCTTTTCACGTCTATGCCTTTCTGCTCAGCACACGCACCTGCCAGCTGTCTTATAGGCTCCTCTGACTCTGGGGGTGACTGTGACCTGGATTCAGTGTAGTAATTAATGTAGTGTTTATTGGGAGTGACACGCATCCCAGGAGGAGAGTGGTGGAGGTGTTTGTTCTCTGTGTTTAATGAAGTGAAGTTGTATGGTTGAGGTGTTTACAAAGCGCCACGAGGTGAGTTGGAATTGTGGGGAAATATAAATGTGTGTGTGTGTGTGTGTGTGTGTGTGTGTGTGTGTGTGTGTGTGTGTGTGTGTGTGTGTGTGTGTGTGTGTGTGTGTGTGTGTGTGTGTGTGTGTGTGTGTGTGTGTGTGTGTGTGTGTGTGTGTGTGTGTG
>CALSBZ010046932.1:2822352-2839678 GCA_943591055.1 Gobionotothen gibberifrons
CTCTCTCTCTCTCTCTCTCTCTCTCTCTCTCTCTCTCTCTCTCTCTCAGTGTGCCTTAATAACCATCATGGCTGCAGCTCCAGGTTAACATGCTGGTAACTTACGACACTTTAATGCCCCGCGGAAACTGGCATTTTATGGAGCTTGCTGTGACCCGCTGATCCCGCTGTTTGATGACCCTGCAGTAACTCTCCAGCTTTTGGCAGCTCTCGGCTGCACGTGTGAGGGCGTTAATCCAAAACGGTTACACTTCAAACACATTGTTCTCCACTAAAAGCACTTCATTTCACCCAGTGAAGAACCATTAGACACGTTTCACCTCTTTGTGGTGTGAAGAGAAGGCTGCAGGGTCAGCGGTAAATTACTGATCACTCAGCTTTATTATTAGGAAACCAATAAGTTTACCACTAATAGGTACTTCTAATGAGATCCAGGATGTGCTGTTTAACCCTACAGGCAAAGCTTGAAAGAAGTATTGTTCTCCATAATCTGTAGCCACAGATTATGGAGAACAATACTTCTTTCAAGCCCTCCTCAAGCTGATAATCAGCTAGAAAATGGCCATAATATTCAAGATATATCTTAAAGCTTATACATTCATTTTTTGGCTTCATTTGGAGTCATGTGTAAGTCCACCTAACGAGGTTATACATATAGATATCCATATATATATATATATATATATATAAAATGTCTCTCTTTTTTGCTCTAATTTGTATTTAATCATCTGGAAATAACTGGGTTATGTTGTCTCTGTTTCTTGAGTTGAAAGTCAAGCTGTTCTACTCAGAGCTCCACCTAGAGGTCCGGAGAACATGCGTCGTGTTGACAGGATATGCAGCGCTTCTCTGTTGCATTCGGTGTTTGTGTGTTCTAGCTTCAGTTTTTGAGGCTTCTAATGTATTTGTCTTTTGGTTTCTGCAGCACATTTTTCATTTACAGCATGTTTCCATTGTTGTATTTGTCTTAGATTTTGTATTGTGTTTTTGATTTGGTGTTCTTTCTAAAGCTGGTCCGTATTTATCCAAATTAATATGTTTTGGGCCATTTTCAACCCTACTAAATGCTCCATTATTACCAAACTAGCTGTATTTGTGAAAACAACTGCTAAGTGCAGCTTCAGACACACTGATAAGATCATTAAGAGCAAACTAAAATAGTAAAGCAGCCATAAAACCAAAACAATGAGCTGATGGGCGCTAACACCGGTTGTAGCTCAGGGGAACTGCTGAGTCAGGTGACCTTTAGAGAGCTTTTCACTTCTAGTTTATTTCACATTTATTTTTTAATTTATAAAGAATATTGACAGCAGCAGCCGTACAAATTAATATCTCAGTATCTATGTAAACAATAATGTATAGCCTTCTGCCAAATGAATACCTACACAATAACAACTAATAATATACTTGAAACTAGTACATTTACTGAAGTTGATTATTTTCAACAATACTAAACATGACGAAGAGTGTACAGCCATGCTAATCTATTGGTCGGATTGAAATGTTGTCCAGATGGTGGTGATAGATGGAAAGTCAGGGGGTCACAGAGGTCAGGATAGGATTCATCCTCTGGGGACTCTGAACATCTGTACATCATTGCAAGGCAATCCGTTAAACAGTCACTGAGATATTTCAGTCTGGACCAACCGAGCGACAGTTGGAGTCAGACCCCGCTCAGTTATCCCCCCCCCCCCGACTGATTATTCCTCTCAGCCCACCAGAGTCCCAAGCATTACTGTCTCTCACTGGCCCAACAGTATCTCAGACACCTTCAGGCTCAGATGCTGTCAGTGGGTTAATAAGACTGTCACAGAGGGGTGAGGTCATTCGAATCCCCTCCTCTCCTCACCATCCTCCCCCAGGCGCTGTAGTGTCCACACCTCTGATTACCCCGGCCCCCCCTTGTGTGTGTGTGTGTGTGTGTGTGTGCTGAAACAAGTGTGAGGAATATGATAAATATGGGGTGTATCATGTGTGTTATTGTTCAAAATGATTATGAGAAGAAAAGTAGCGACACAGACAGTAAAAGCATATGTGTGCACACATGTGTGTTCGGGGGTGTTTGGGTGGGGGGCCTCTCCACCTATCTGAACCGAGCCATGGGACCTGCTATCTGTTTCTCATTTCGCCGGCGCTCTGTGGTTTTCCAGCAGTGACAGGCCTCAGAGTGGAAACTGGCACTAACGAGCAATTACATCCTGCCTGCCTGCCAGGGATTATGGGATTACAGAGTGACCGGGCTTCAGTCTGCGCTCTCTTGCTGCACTTTCGTTTTGTCCTTCCTTTGTTCACCTTATCTCTGCTTTTAGACTTCTCCCATCCACTGGTTCAATTATATTTTTTTTCCACCCTCTGGACAAAAACCCATTCTCTCATTTTAATTATTCTAACTCTTATCATGTGATGTCTTTTCATTTAGTACAATCTCGTTCTTTATGTTGCTTCTCCTCTAGATTTCTCTTCTCTGACTTTGTGGCTGCCTCCTCGCATAGTTAAAGCATGCTGTCGCTAACCGCTGAAGAGTGAAATAGTTTCAGTCGCAGAGGGGCAAAGAGCACATTTTACAAGACAGAAAGACATGAAGCTTTAACGAAGCATGATGGAAGGAGGAGGGGATGAGAGTTCAGGAAAACATGCCTCCTTAACATATAAAAGTCTACATAGTTTTATTTACAAAGTCCAAAACCACACATTTCTCCCAAAGGACTTATTCAGACAAGTCAGAATTTGCGGACTTGGCATTGCATCTGAAGCCTCTTGTATGGCGTATTTCTAAGAAGTCTGTCAATAAAACGCTAACAGCTAAATGAAAGCAACACAACTCGTTGTACTCACTGCTCTGGATGCAGATATGCAGAGCTTTGGGGCACATGTAAGTACAGAAGTTATCATCACGTTTGGTGGGACCTCCGCAGGTTTCTCAGAGTCTGGCAGTGATCAGGCGGCTCTCCTGGTGTTCTGCCTCTCTCTCCTGCATCTCCTCTTACACTGCAGGTGTCTTTTATTGAGCCAGAGGTGATTTACTGTACTCTTGTTTTTCTCCTCGCTGCCGCAATCAGGCACCGCGGTAGTGACAGGTTGAAGCTGGAGGTCAGATCTGTTCACGTACGTGCACGCGCTCACTGCAGAGAACAGAGCGCGTCTGTAATTGGAGGTCATTATCAGAAAAGTTTGGCTTTTAGAGGGAGGAGAAACACCGGAGAGCTTGGAGCTGACTTTTTTTTCTCTTTTTTACAAGGTGAGAGGTTTGTGGGATCTGTGTGGGCAAAGCTCAGCTCCGAGGGTGTAATTGTATACAGGAGTAGACATCGAGATCACTAATCAGAAACACATTTATGCAAAGATCTGTTTCTGTTGGAAATACCAGTAATAAATAAATACAACTTAAATATGAACTACATCTTTGATTGCAATATACATGGAGTTATTGCATTAATTACAGCCTTGCAAAGTCAGAGCAGTCACAGTGAGGTTGAGAAGAAGTGTTTGGAAATGTGCAACAGATACATAACATGTATCATTTGATGCATGCAAGGCTGATTATAAAACGTAGTCACAGACTTTTAGATCTATGTATGGACAATCATAAAGCAAGTATTTTTCATTGTTGACGGTTTGAACTAATGAGCAAGTTTAACACATTCATCTTAAATCAAAATGCGTTTAAATATGAGCTAAAAAAACAACAATGATGTGATTATTCCTGGACCCAGAGGCTAGAGAGATGGTAGCTGCTGCTATTCTGCTAAGAAAGGCTAGTTTTCTTATAGTTATAAATGATACTTAGTTGAGTGCAAAGTTATAATTAAATTGTATGTGGAGTAAAAATCTGAGTTACTAAGACACTTGAGCATCACAAAACTATTTTGAACTACTGAAAACACCCATAAGCTACCCTTTTCTAGCTGGAGTACCTTGGATTTTTCTGTGTCTTCAGCTTTTACTCAATGTTTTGTTCCCCTTATACTGTGGATTAGAATGACCACCACTCCATACATGCAGTGTTACACTTTGTTAGCGCTCTCTGTCAACAGACCAGTATAGCATACACTTCACATTGTATTTAGTAAAAGATTGGTTAAAATACCTATTTACTGTGTAAGGTTGATATTAAAGGATGAAGGTCTAACAGCGGGCGTTGATGAATTACATCTCACTTTAATGCATTGTGTTTATGACATTCAGTAAACTGATGTGAACCTTTATGCTGGCAGCCTTTGCTTTAAAGCTGATATCCTTTTCTTTCACCTCATAAATATCCCCCCAAACTAAATCCTCATCATTCCTCTCCAAGCACTTAAACTGTATTTGTAAAAGCCATCCAGAGAAACAGAAGAAGCTCTGGAAAATAGTAGCTGGCTCTGGCTTTCTGGGTTGTACTTGCTTCAGGAGGGCTTTCCCACTTAACTAACTGTGAAGAACAACTGGGGCGCAGAGGAGCAACAATGCAAATGAAAGGTGACAAGAACTCCGCTCTCCCCACCGCAGACATCCAGCCTGATGGACAAACCAGAGGCTTTAATCAGCACCACAAGGAACAAACACATGCTGGGCTTTCTAAACATGCACGCTGTCGGGGCTATGTGCAAACACTAGGCTCGTGGCACTCTTTACACGACCGGTGTCCTGCAACCCTGGACTCCCCCACCCACCTCATCCCAGAGAAAAGGCTTGAGGCGTCGGGTTGAAGTGCCAGAGTGAAATGAACCAGCAGACAGGCGTGTAGACTCCCAGCGCGCCGGGCTAAAAGCAGCTAAACACTCCCAGCTGTGTGAGGGACTCTGCAGACACAGAGAAGATCTGTATTCCTCTGTCCTGCCTCACACTGTTTCAAAGATCTCCTATCATGCAAAATGCACTTTTTGATGTCTTTTATACGTACATATCTGTCCCCGGTATGTAAGGGAACTCACAAAGTGTCAGAAAAATAAAAACCTCTCTCTTTTCCTCCGTACCCAAATCTCTAAAAAAAGGGGGGTACAACGGAGCTGATCCAGATTTGCTGCCGATATGACGTAATATCGGAAATGTGGACCCACGGCCCTATCAGAAACGTCGCTATCAGAAACAACGCCTGACGTGTTTTGGACGTAATATGGTCTTTGTTTACATTAGCAAGCATCGCTAACACTCAGAGCTAAGCTGTACTGGAGAGAGTGTGTCTAAAAAAGCAGGATATAAAAAGGAACTCACCTTGTGGTAAACCCACGAGAGAAAAAGCATTTGAGCTCCATACTGTTTCAGAAATAAACCTTGATGTGGTTTGGAACATGATATGGTTTTTCATCATTTAGCTGAGAATCTCTCAGTAGCGTTCTGAGCAGGCATTAGCGCCCCCCGTCTTTAATTTTTTTTAAGCTAAGGACCCAGAATCAGCAGTTCTCTAAAAAGAGGGGTATGAGGCATGGCTAGAATGGGTGATATGTTTGGTATTTTGAGCAAAACACTTCATAGACATGTTTTCTATATAATTCTATATACCTGAGACCTATACAATATATGCCTAAAAATAGCATGATAGGAGACCTTTAAATCAGCACAGAGACAAGAGGAGATGGAGGTTTGGTGAAGCAGTTTGGTTTTAGGTTGCAGCAGTGGCGTGTTCTCTGTCTGTGAGGCTGATTTATGCTCACTTTGTCCCCCATGTCCTCTCTTTCCCTCTCCCACCCCTCAGCGTCTCTCTCTGCTCTCCCTCGACTGCTTCTCTTCAGCTGGAACAAGCAGGATTGTAAAAATGCATCAACAGGTCTTATCCTGACCTCTGATCTGTAACCTTTTGTCAGGTTTCCATCTCGTTGCTCAGACACAACCGCTGGGATTGTTTTGGACTGTTATATAAACAAAGCACACCACGTATCGGCCAGATCTTAAAGAATACACGCTTGAATAGGTTCAGCGCAGAGGTTATTCAAAGCATGTGAGAGATGAAAGATGTGGTTTCAAAGATGTTGGAGGTGTCTGTAGGCGGAGGTCTGTTTCAGAAATTGGTTGTTAGTTTGAACAGATCAGACATGTTGATAAGTTGATTAGCAAGCAAACGCTAACTTTGTACAGCATTTTTCAAAACAAGAGTACAGCATTGATGTGAAACTGGAGTAAAGAAGGCAAGTCAGCAAACAAACATCTGATTTAAAATCATTTTTAAAGACTTGTACTTGTTTGGAACCGCAAGGAATTTTCCTTTATAAACAATGACTTAATTACTAATTAGTTCTTAAATGCATAAAACGCTTTTTGAAACCAATATTTGGGCAAATCATGCAATTTGAAAAGGTTAAATTGAGCTCTACATAAATTGTGATGGATATTTATATCGGTTTTCCCAGCAAGGAGGGGCAGTTATTATAGGAAGAATGTATTTTTTTAAAGTGCACAATTTTCTTTTAAAACTTTTTTCAAAATGTTTATTTTCCTTAAGCTGGCCATCTCACCTTAACAAACCTCTAAAAGTGAAATGGGAAGGGAAAAAGAGAAGTAAACATCCCTTTATTTAATGGGTCACCAGCCAAAAGGGGACGAGAACCTCTGGACTTAAAGAAAAAACTTTTTTGGCAGCTTTCCTGAAGTGTGTTCTATAGGTGTTTGTGATGTAAATAGTCAGCAAATACTACAATTACAAAGTTCCAGAGGGAGTCAGCCAGTTAACCAATCAGAGCAGACTGGGCTCTGGTTTCAGACAGAGGGTGAAAAGAGGTGCTGCAGCACAGGCAGTATGAGAAACATAAAGAGCTTTTTGAACATGAAAGCAGGTGCCACAGTGGAGACACAAATTACAAATATGAAACCGGAAAATGAGCACAATAGGGCCCCTTTAATGATTCTTGAAGATGGCAGTGTCTGTAGGTCGATCAATCACTTTGGTCCAGAACAAAATATCTTAACAACCATTGGACGGGTTGCCATGTAATTTCCCACAGGTGTTCATTGTTTCCAGGGCATGTTTCCTAATTACTTTAGTGATCTCTCTATACCTTTTCGGATGCAAGATAAATTATTTTAAATTACCTCTCTGGTTTCAAGGTATGCCCTTACCTCCGCTGAGCTTTACTGAGGGGGGGGGGGCATGAAACAACCTGATGACCTCATGTTACGGGATGTGTGGTTGCCAGCACAATCCTCCACACTGCACGTACCATATATAAACATCTGCATCCCTGATACCTCTTATCACCTGTCCTGCATCTCTGTGGGTCTTTTGTATGGGACCTCCGCGAAGTGCTCCCGCTATGCCTGGTTCCCCCTGCTTGTACCTCTGCTGCCACAGAAATAACCCTGAAGAATGCCTTTGACAAGTGTATCGCAGATGTTGCCTTTTGTTGCCGGACTGGAGCTGTTTGCATGGATGTATGAAACCGACAAGCCAACACTAGCCACGCTAGCTGGCAGCAAACACTGGTCTTTTACCGAAACAGCAATAAACAAGCCGTCGTCGTGCATTGAGGACGTGATTTATGTGACATGTCGGCTTTCTCAGGGGCCCACAGCGCTGTTTATTTTTTATTTTTTTACAGTATCTGGACAATTGTGAATCCATAGACATCACATTACCCGCATGTTGTGCCTTTTAGTTTATGTTAAACTTTTCAAAGGGAGTTCTGGGAGGAGGAAAGTTGACAGAGTGACGCTTGTTCTTGTTCTTACATTCCTCTCTTTCTCCCTCGCTCCAGGTGGGACCAGATGGAGAGTTCGGAGGAAGGATAAACGGGAGATTACCTCTGTAATGTCAGAGAAGGCCAAGGTTTGTCAGAAAGACACATCAGAAGCAAAGATGTCCTCTCCTTCTTCTCCTTCTTCTGCTTCCTAAAATCTTCGTCACGTCTCCATCTTTTTCTCACTCCTTGTGTTTGTCGTTCTTCCTTATAATTAAATCACTGTCTCTTCAAATAGCCTTATCATATTTGATATCCACTGTAGAGACCACTATAAACCAGTGGATGAGTTTTATACAGGTAGATCAATTGTTAATGAAATCCATCCCCACAAGCCTCAGAACTGAGCTTTCCATAAAGCCATGTCAGCATCAAAGCTTTCATCGCTAAATGATAAGCCAGTGGACAAAGCGTGTTCCAGTGCGGAAAGGAAGCCGAGTTATTTGACTCAAGTATTAGTGAAAAGTAAGTGAGATCCCATTTGATGAAATCGGCTTAACACAAAGCACTGCTGTAGCTTGAAGCTTTGAAGGGATGTGTAATGTGCTCTCATACGTATCATCTCATTTTCTTTATCGTTTTTATATCTATATAGCACCCTGTCAACTTCTCATTAAGTACATATCGCACATGGAAGCAAAACAAATACCCAATGTATCTGGTGGTGACCAGGAGAAAAACAAGAGAGCTCAAAGCCAAAAGCAAATCTGCACACCACTCTGTAAATATTAACTTTCAAGAAATAGCTGAGAAAAATCTACTTAAATCTCACTGTCATGGTAGTTAGCAGCTTTTTAGCCTGGTTCTGTTCACATCCAGGTTTTATAAAAATACAACTACCAGGACTGCTTAAACTCTTTAGTAAAAGGAGAGATATTCAGATATTTAATGTTCGACAAGGAAAGGCTAATGTGTCTCTGTGTCTGCTGGACATGTAAGCAGTGGATCGTTTTACCATGTCAACTTCAAGGTGATGAATCTCAATGTTGAGCTTTATTCCCTGCCAAAGAGTGTCCAAAAAAGTTCATTAAGGCAGATAAAACAACTATCATTTGTAGGTAACTGAATGAAAGCTTTTTAATAACAGAAGAGATGATATGGTTTGCTTTCCATGTCCTGGTTCTGTCCTCTTCACTCTTTTGTTCATTGATTAAGTCAATGAGTCCCTGGAATATCTTTGTGTCAGCTAACATCTGGCTTCCCTCTCCTGTAGGTGCTGCTGTGGGTCCTCCTCTCTCTGCTGCCTCTGGTGGAAGGAGCTCATATGAAGGCCGGTGCTGGATCAGATTCGGGCCCTGGCGTGGGGCTGCTGGCAGGCCAGGAGGAGCGAGAGCTTCCTGTGACGCTGCCAGAGGTGGTGGAGGACGAGGAGCAGGAAGACCACACTGACCCCTACTCTACTTGGCACGCTCTATATGGTACTGAGGCCCTTATGAAAGTCTCATTTACAGCTTCATCAAACAGTATTGGAATGGAAAGAGGGCATGAGCCCGGAATCTGCTTTCTATCTCAGTCATCATGATATATTTACAGGACATTTAAAGGGTGACATTTTAAGGTAAAAGGCGGACATGATAGATTTCAGAGATATGGAAGCCCAAAGAGGGCTTCATTCAATTGAAAATGAAAGTGCAATAATCCAATTCACATTTTTATAACCATAACAAGTATAAATGGAAAGGCTGTGTGACATTTCGTTTTCTAAACAGTGCAAAGCTACATTTGAATTAAAATGCTCTATAGCCAAACACTCCTTCACTGCAAACCAGATCAAATTCATATGTATTACTTTTTATTTTATTTACCATTTTAATATTGTCCACTCTATGACTCGGCATGTCTTTTCAGATTACAGATGTTTTTATTAGTCATAGACTGTTATATGAGAATGTGCAAATTGGATATAGCTCTTCATTTTTACTCACATATGTGGACAGTTATAATGCTTTATGAAATCATCATTTACATTAGTTCACATTACCATTTAAACAAATGTGCCTGCTGAAGATATTTGCATGTGTTTTAACTTTCATTGAAACTCTCCCTGTCTCCTTTTTCCTCTCCGTTTTAGACCCCTTCGTGATAGATGAGGTGGATGACCATCCCAGTAGTCGCTGGGCGGGACGCTTGCCACGCTCCTCTGACCCCTCAGAACCTCCACCCAAGGGATCACCAAAGAAAAAGAAAAAGGGGAAGAGGAAAGAAAAGCAGGAAGAGGAAGAGACAGGAAAAGCAGATAGGAAGGGCAAAGGTAAGAGCAAGCAGCCAAAGAAGAGCAGCAGGGACTGCCGGATGGAGAAGAGAGAGATGAAGGTTCGGGACCTGGGCCTGGGCTTTGACTCGGATGAGATTGTCCTCTTCAAGTTTTGCGTTGGCTCCTGCAAGGCCTCCAGAAAAAACTACGACCTGGCGCTGGATAGGTTGCTGGAGAACGGCTCTCTGCCCCGGCGCACCGCTCGCAAGCTCAGCAGACACCCCTGCTGCCGGCCGGCCGAGTACGAGACGGTCTCCTTCATGGACGCCCAGACAGCGTGGAGGACCATTGACTCGCTATCAGCCGCCAGCTGCATGTGTATGGGCTGAAGGAGGGAGAGGAAGAGGGGTGTCACCCATCCTGAAGCCAGAGGAGTTAGAGACGAGGGTCGCTCTAACACACACAGAGCACGGAAGTGACCGAGGCCACTTGTTGTGTATTTCCTGTTGAGGAGGAATCGTTTTGGCGGGAAGACTGAAGGTCAGAGACTGCCATCAGGGAATCACCATCTGGATTTATCGCTGGGTCTTCAAAGAGTGAATAACTTTTACTGAGTAAATAATGAAAATACTCCAGATAATACACATAAAAGAGACTCTATATGTGACATTTGTATGGGCGAGACCTGAAGGCCGAAGCTCGAGAGATATCAAGATAAGACACATCTAAAGGACACTGTGTTTGTATTCTGACTAAAAAAGACTGATGTTCACTATCACTCACAGTTAAGCCAGCTGCTCCCAAAAGGTATATCATTGTCTCCACATAAAAACAGGGACATGACATTGTTTTGTTTCTATGTTCAGGTGAACTCAGCCAAATGGATGCCATGCATCTTCCTGTATTACTGTATAAAAGTAACATATATTTATTTCTGATAAATTATTTATTTATTATAGCTTCATATGAGAGCTGTTTTTATTAACTCTATATTGTAGATACATATCTATTTATTGCCAAGATTCAGATTTCATGTTGACAGCTACTTCTACTTCTTGCATGCAGTATGTATTTTTTTTCTTCGGGTCTCCACATTTATCCAACGCCTCATGGACCTATGGACAGCTGATTAAACGCTGCTATTTGTAAGATTACAGATTGATTTTTACATTTTTTCCAGACAGTAAAACAAATCCTATTAAATAACAAATTGACCTACATTGAAATGATGTGGAATGCTTAATAAATATATTTTATCAAGAGCACCTCACATACTTGAGCTTTGGCAATGATACCAGCTTTTCCACAGCACAGGTAGAATGTATGTACAGTAAACAGGTTAAACATCTACACTACAGGACCTCAACATTTCTCATCTTAAAGTTCATTCTGTATGTCACGTTATTATTATTATTATTATTATTATTATTATTTTATAAAGTTTTCTTTATTTTTGTATGGCATTATCCTCCAAGGGAATAAAGTTTTTTTTAATATACACCTTGTAATTACTTCACTGATTGCACAGCTTGACTTCAGAAGTTTTTTCTCCTTATGACATCCTTAATTATTTCTCTTTCAGCAGGATCAACACCTCTTTAGTTCAAATTAAGACTTTGTTAATGTTGTAGAGCCACCTGCTGGTCTAACATGTGAACCTGTTGTCTGGAGTTAGACCTGAAATAAGTCTCTCTCCTGCCATCTGTCTGTTCAACTGTGAATGTTTGAGCAGCTGATTTCTTGTTGGTACAACAGAGGAAGAGGACGAGGAAGACCTCGGCAGTATGCGTTCCTCTTTATTTCCCTGCACAGACCCACCAACACATCCAGCAAACACCACAGGTCATACAGCTCACAGCAACAATATTTGTTTTTAAAAGGTGACATGTTAACATTTGCAGATATCAAAACATTATGTGCAATATAAAACAAGATTGAAAATGTCTACATTCAATTTTCTCTTCATCATGCAACACAGGCAGTAAATTAGCAGCATTTCGATACAAAAAAGTAAAATCAAGTGTAACAACAATACATAATGAATAAACATGTATTGCAAATGGCACATATTGATTAATAGTGTGTAAAACTCTCAGAGTGTAAGAACATTTTTACCCATAGGGTATAATTATAGATTGTTTACATTTCCATATTTGGAAATTGCAACAATTGGCAGTGTACTTTTAGCAGAATTTGTAAAACTGTGAATCATTTTCAGCTAAAAGTTTAGCTATAGGTTAAGTTAAAATAGTAGGCACCCATAGTAAGCCCCAAAATGCCATCCCATCTGTGACACCTTGCCCCTGAAATATTCTCCAGTTTCACTGTGGACACAACACAGCTGTGGTAGGTTGGGGCAGTGTGTTTTTCTGGACCTTTTCTGACTGAAGACATGTTTTAGTTGATATATGAAGAAGATGTAAATGCACATCAACTATTGTACTTTTTTCAGATCCTGAAGTGATCACTTAACCTTTAAATAAAGCCCAGAATTGAAATGTTAGAGAGCTCTGTGCAGCAGAATGAATAACAAGAGAGTGACGTTTGATCGAGTGCTTGAGATCATTTCAGGCGGTCACAAGTGCTGTTTCAAGTGTTTCATTCATTTGAGCATATGGCTCTTTGGTGGTTAAAACTACCAGAAGAGATCTCATTGTGTGGATGTTTCCACTGGCAGCATCATTTTTCTCACAGTTTAATTCAAATGAACCAGTTTGCTATGCGCATGAAGCACCTACCCACATAGGAACATTACACTGGTGTTGCCAGTTGAATTACCAAGTGTTCATCAAAGGCATTTCGCTGACTGGCATGAACTCGGTGTGCTAAACGTGCAGGTGACAATGTCCACCTTTCTGACGTGCGCAGAAATGGGCGGAGTCGCGCTGCCTCGGGAAGACTCCTTGACCTCCACTTCCTGTTTGGAACCGGTTGCTTCTTCCTCATCACACCCGAGGATCGCCGTACTCTCCACGCTGAACGGGTGAAAGTTGACCCGGGCGGTGTCGTACTCCCATGCTTGTCTCATGGCGAAGTCTGTGAACGATTTATGATTGATGGACACACTTGCTTCCACATCGTTCCTGAAACTGGCTGTGCGTAATGACGCGTAACTGGTATCATCGCTGTTTAGAGACGGAGGGGAGTGTTGACCTCCCACCCAGCCGATGTTGTCCCCACGAATGTCTTTAGTGTGCGACACTGTCCTCTTTAGCTTCTCGCAGCCCTTCAGCAGCAGGTTCTTCCGGCACAAAATGTACACCCAGGGGTCTAATATGGGGTTGAATGAGGCGAATCGGATGGCCAGCAGGTCGCTCCGGTAGTCAGGCCTCCCCCCAGCAGAGATGTAGGCAGGGTCGTAAAGCTGGTTCACGAAGATCCGCACCTGTCAGATAAAAGATCGTTTGAAAAAGGGTTTAATCACACAAAAATAAAAAGCATAACTAAATGCAACAAGACTTTAACAAAGATACAGGGTCAAATAAAGTAACATTAAAGTTGTCCTTACCACTAAAGGGATGGAGCAGACCAGGAACACGATGGTCATGAAGATCATCAGCCAGAACATCTGGATCTCCGCGGCCGAGGTGACCGAGGGCAGCCGGGGGAAGCGGCGACGTGACCCCCTCTGCTCACAAGAGGTCCTCTGGTTCATCCCCACCAGCGATTTGCACACGGCCAAATTACACAAAAGTGTCACTGCGATCAGCACCACCATCACTCCGCCGTACAGAAAGGAGTAGCATGCTCCGAGTGAGTCCGTCGCCCTCCAGTCCAGAAAGCACCATGTCCCGGGAAAGTGCCTGACGTGCTGCCCGAAGCCAAAGCTGGGCATAATGCACAGCACAATGTTAGCCAGGTAGGCGGCCAGGAGTGCAAAGCGCGCCATGGCCCGGTCTATGTGCTGGGAGTAGAAATACGCATGGTTTATGGCCAAGTATCGCTCCACAGCCATGGCGCACAGGATGGACATCCCGGCAGAGCCGAAGAAGAGCATGGAGAAGGAGAAAAAGTGGCACAGTAGCACTCCTCCCGGCCAGCGGTTGGCCACATATGTGGCGATCACCACGGGGCTGGTGAAGCATGTTCCCAGCAGGTCCGTGATGGCCATCCCGCACACCAGAGTGTAGAAAGTGGTCTCTTTCTGCTCCTTTTTGGAGATGCACAGCACGACTATGGCGATGAGGTTTCCCATGACTCCCACGGCGAACATGGTGGCTGAAGTGACCAGAGACTTGGACTCCAGCCGGAGCGCAGGGAAAGCACTTTGGTTGTGGCTGAGAGCGAGAGGAGGCAAAGGCGCAGAAACATTCGTGTCCAAATCTCCAAAGGCAAGTGTGTCGTTGATCATTATTAAAACCAACACTACACAGAGGTACAGTGAAATTAACTTTCCGCGTTGTTTAGAAACTTGCTCTGGAAATAAAGTCAAAATAAATCCTTAACTGTAACATGACATCCTGAAGTTTTCTCTTTCAGACGGAGCATGCAGTGCATTGCTTTGGACTGCTTGTTCTGTTCAGGTTCCAGCAGTGTGCTTGTCTCGCGATGCGCCCCTATGAAGGTGTGCCTGCTGTGTTTACACCGCTCGGTGCTGCTGGCATTTAAGCTGTGTGCTGATGTCAGGAGAATGACGTGCGGGATGTGAGCTCAGCGACCCAGGGTTCCCAGGAACACATTTCTGCAGGCAAGAATCCATACTTTTATTGCTCACTATTTATCAGCCTGAGAGGTCAAGTGCCAGCAGCTTTACACACAACGGAACAAACATATTAAAATGTGATGGCATATGATATCACACCATCACTCAAACACCTGCTTTTGTTTATTAATTTTAGGATTAAAAAACAGCATAACCTGCCTTAATTTGCTTTATATTTTCTCTACATGAAACAACTATTATACAAACTACAATATCTATGTTGGTGATAACACATTTAGAGTGTCCCCATGCCCTAATGAGGTCATATACAAGTACATGTGAGATACACAATATTATAAGCACCCATGTGTTTTAATTTGAAAAATAAATAATCTGTGAAACCATATAAGGTCCAGAAATAGTATAAAGATATAATGTCATAAAACTTCAGCACCATGGTCAGCGCCTTAAATACAATCAGCACCACACTCAGAGCTAGTCATCACTCCGCTGCTGTTTAACAATAAGCATGTAACCCTTTATTGATCACTGTGTGCCTAATGAGATTGAAATCGATGGCACTACAAAGACCACTGCTTAAAAGCACTTCAAGTTCTGCATGATTGAATCAGAAAATGTTACTAAGAACTGACAAATGTATTCGGTGCACATGATGACAAAGAGCTTATAAAGTCTTGTTGTTTTGAATAGCAGTACAACCCTTGAGCTCTATCTGACTTGTTTTGACTTCCGGTTATTCGTCTCATGCATGCAACCTTTTTTCAGACGAAACAGTATTAGTGTGCCTTAGAGAAGGAATCACTATCAACAATTATTTTGTGAGTTGCTTATTCCCCACAAGCCTTTTCAGATAAATCAATCTTAGCTAAGCAGAGCACATAGTGTTTGCATTTAAAAGCTCCTTTTGATGAGTCTGTGGAGGAGGTTTCTGTACGCTTATTCTTTACTTAACATCCCCCCACTGAGCAAAACACTGCTGACATACACTATACACTGAAAGCTCTAATGAGGACAAACACTACAACCGACGTCAGTATAGACTAGAGCATGCTTTCTTTTCACTGTCGGAAGTGTTTTGAGTTTTACAATGAATGAACCTCAGATCCAGCTGATGTATTTTTGCACCTGCCGTTTTGCTTGATTTAAAATGAGTGTGAATCACTGATGAATATGTCCCTGGGATGTTATTGTAAACCAACAGGAGTGTTATCCTGGAGCTTGATTACAACATGCAAGTTACATGTTAGACTTTATTATTGAAATGCTGTACTGTGTAATCAGACATACAGTAGTTTGGATTAAATAGGCTACAGATGGTTATATGGATGATCAAATTACAATTGTGCTCTTCTCTAAATAGACTGTTCTCCATCAAAACCTTTTAACTACACCAATTAATTAACAATGTGCCCTGGGATGTTATTGTAGACCTAAAAGAGTATTATCCCGTATCTTGTAGCTTGTTCCTATATTTATTCAAGTTATATCTAAGACTTTATTATTTAAATACTTCATAATGAGACATACAGCAGTTTGGACAGTGTAGTGTAGCTATTGAAAGCTATATACTCCATGATTTCAGAACACGATGACTTGCATCGTCTTCGGGACTATTCTCCATCGTAACCTTTTTGAAATGCACTACAGGTAGTACCTAAAAGATTACCCTAGATTTGCCAAACCGCATGAAAACTTTTATGAGACTTGCTCCCCAATTGGAGGTCAGTGCCTCTCTTTAATAATTTGAGCTCTATTCCTATTTGTATCAATCTTGAGTTTGTTGCTTACCTTTTAACACCACCACACCACAGGGGGGTTTCTGGTCCTCGTTGATATCTGGCTCAATCATCCTTTTCTCCTAGAGGTTTTTTCATGGGCTTTATACTGTTCTCCTCCTTATTTCCTTATTTGGAGTTTGTTTAATAAATCATACATTTTAAATATGCTCATATACATTCAGTTTCATGAGTAATCATAATGAGTGGAATCACTCTTTCCTATAGTGCATCTCCTCTGTAAAACTGGTTCTCTAACTGTACCTTCTGAACCTTGAGACTTCTCCTGCTATGCTTCTTCAGCACTGAGTGATCTGTCAACCAGGGGCTCATTTTGTACGGATTGAAAAAGCACAATTATTGTGAAATACACCTCAGATGTGCTGTGAAAAGCTGGCCTCAGGTGTCTTGATAGCACAAACATAGCCCTAATTCATATTCATAAGAATCGAGTCGCTGAACTGGAACACGTCGGCAAGTTTTGCTATAAGGTTTGGTTTATGATGAATTTGAATAATATAGTAAAATGACTCAATGCAGACATATTGCGACCGAAGCCTATATGACCTTATATCATTATTAGTATTTCACCTTTCTAGTTGCTGGAGGAGACATAAAATATAAAGGTACATTATAATTCTATATCATCGTATCATATGTCATTTTAACTGACATGTATTATGGTTGAGTAAAAAGTACAATATTAACCTATGACAATACAAGTAGCATGTAATGGGTGTGCTCAAGTAAAGTAAAAGCACCTCAAAATTGAGTAAATGTCTTTTGGTTTATTCCATCCCTTTATCTTCAGGGGTGGAACAAATGTATCGTCTATCAAACTAAGACAAAGTCCATGTCTTAAATGTGCTTTAGGAAAAAATCATATAAAGCATATACTGTACAATGTTACCTGCATAGCATAACATAAAGTCAATCAATTAAGAAATATTCAGTATATCCTATTCACACACACATATGAACACATACACACGCATACATACACACACACACACACACACACACACACACACACACACACACACACA
>CALSBZ010046932.1:2839688-2893455 GCA_943591055.1 Gobionotothen gibberifrons
ACACACACACACACACACACACACACACACACACACACACACACACACACACACACACACACACTCTTAGTAGTAGCAGCAGCAGCAGCAGCAGCAGATAATCTAATCTTTGAAAATGAAAGAATTCATCATATAAAATGAGAAAAAAGTCTCTCTATTGGTGGACGTTGCTGGATGTTGTGGCTCTCTATCTCTGTCTGTGTAAGTGGATTCTTCTCCTCCTCTCATGGACCCATGCCTCCTGGGAGTGTATGTCTGTCTGTGTGTGTCTGTGTGTGCAGGTTTTACCTTGCCTCTGTGCCGTAATAACCCGAAGCTTTCATACGTCAGCGTCTGTGATGCCCACACAAAGAAATACACTCTTTCACTCTCCACACACACAACCTGAGGGACTCATGGCCGCCCACACTGAGCAGAGTGGAGAGGGTTTAATAAAGTTTCCTTCGGTGTGTGCGTGGTTATATACACGTAAATATGTCATTGGGCTACTCGCCTGGCACATACCATCTTTGGGGATTCCCCTTTCAAATTACAGTACTTTTAATCTATTTTCAGGCCCTTAATCAAGTGTCCTTGTAGGGTATGTGCAGTCTGGGAGGATGCTGGGAAATTGATACACACACATTTATTAGGCTGGCTGTAAGGGGAGATATAGGTGATTTATTCTAGAAACCATACTGCCTGGTTTGAATAGTTTAAGTGGGCCTCTCAGTTCTCACCAAGCAATGACGCTCAAGCTTTTGAAGATTGTCACTGCTTATTACGTGTATCTCACTATCATCGATCTTCTCTGTTGAGGGAAATCAATATGCAAGTGAGGTATTGATCCGCATGTGATGTGTTCGGAATCAAAAAGTCAAAGCTTATTATTTTGGCCCGACTGTTGACACATAACCAGCAATTATTTGTTTCAAATGAATTTGATCATACAGTATGTGACCTGTTATTTAAGTTGGAACACCATTTTTTTGAGCTGTGACCTTTTCAACTAGTTATTAATAATAATAAAAAACAATAGCTCTCTGTTTGTATTGGTTCAAAAACATCTGTACCTTTTTTTTTCAGTTCAACCGTTTTGAAGGCCGGTATAAAAAAATAGTTACACATTAGGGGAAATGCTCTTATTTGCTCTCAAGGGAGGGTTGTACAGTAAATATTAAGCAACAGCCAGGAGACGGTTAGCTTAGCTTAGCATAGCGACTGGAAACAAGACAACAGCTGGCTCTGTCCAACATTTTCTGTATAACTTCGGTTAATTCCTTAAAAAGCAAAAAATATACCAAGATTGTTAGAAATGTACGCTTGTTTCTAAGATATTTCATAAATAATGAGATTCACATTTTTTTCAACACATTAATTAAATAAAAAAAGGCACTCTTTTCATAATTAACAGTAGTACAGCTGCAGTGGTCCCATCAATTCGATACCAAGGCCATTTGGCTAAAAGTCAGTTATTCAAACCGCCTACAGAAAGACAATGAGTTGTTGAAATCTCAAACATTTGATATTTTAATAGACTTTACAGCCTTGTCAAAAGAACAATAAGATAAAAGAGTATTCAAAATCACTTTTTCTTTCTCTGAAGAGAGTCAGACAAACCCACCCACAGGTGCCAACACTTGTTGCTTTGCATGACGGACCTGCAGTTAGTCACAACGTTGAATAGGTCTAGGTGCGACTTTGCAAAAATGTGTTGCTTTCCTCTGACGTAGCTGAGCCCTGGGATGGTCTCATTAAGATTTATTTATTCTGTCAATGATATTAGCCTCCAGTTCACAAGCAATAAGGAATGTAGCAATAACAAGAGGTGATTAAAATAGTTAATAATGAGAAAGAGAGAGATAGAAGACAGGTGAAATGAGCTATAGCCTCTTTGTTTCCCCATTTAGCTCACACTCTTGCTCCCGAGGGGTTCATAGTGACGCCGAGTTTCCTTCCTGGGCGAAATGAAAGACTGAGATGAGTTGATGGCTATATGTTAGTGACGTCTGCAACAACTGCTGTCATTTGATGCTTTACTGTCTTTATGCCGTCATGCCACTCCGTTCTGGCGGGGGCACGGACCGCTGTGATGTCATCGTCCAGCTTTATCAGATTTTTCTTCTTCCACCATCACTGCCTCTCCACACAGGCGTCCAATCACAGTGCTGCTCCTGCTGCAGCCTGCCAAGCTCATTACACCAGGAGCTGAGGCTCATTTACTGTCGCTGCACTACTCCATGGTAATTCTTCTTCTGCTCCTTGGGTCCTCTCTTTTCCCTGTCCTCTAATGAAGTCTTTGGATGTCCATTCTTACTTTATTTGTCCTTTTATTTTAATATTCCACATGTGTAGTAAGGTGAAAGTATTCTTTATTGTGTTTTATTGTCGGCTTTCTAATACAGCTGTTGGTTTTTCAGTACATGTACGTCAACAGTGTGGTCTGTTGTACATTAGATGGCTGTGATGGACCTCAGGGGGGCCACACACATCTGTTCCTCCCACACGCAAAAACACAGATGTGCTCGAAGAAAACAAGGTTACTTGGAAGTTCATTTGTCATGTTGTTTAAATGCTTACATCCCACACATGCAGCTACATGTCAGCTCAGGTCAACTGCATGTTTCCAACTCAACTGTATATAGTATGAGTCCCACACATCTCCATCTCACAGAGTGTTAGGGGACCTGGAGCGCACAGTGCCATATTAGTGGTGAACTTACCTCTGCGCTGTTTGAGGCGTGTCTAAGTTAATTTAAATGTATATGGTAGGTCTGATTATTCTTGAATTGTCTAGAATGATAAAAACGCACCAACCTTAAAAGATGTGTGGAGGGGGGCAGTTCATTTCTATTACAGGTTTTGTGTCTGAGTGCTATATTTATGATATGAGACACTTTAACACTTTCCTTCTCATTTAGAGGAGACCCCCCCCCCCCATTCCCTCTATCCTTTTCCCTCTCTGTAGAGAAGATAACTGGCTGCTCGCTGTAGCCATCAGTGCTAATGGTCCTCCATGCTGTGTGTTTACTGAGCCACTCATCAAATACAACCAAAAAATACAACTTCTTATACAAATACACACGTGCTCTCTACTGATAGACCTGTGCCAAGTTTTTGAATAACAGATGTTTAATATGTCGGTGCGGCATTCAAGTCTACTTAGTGCCTTTATTTCTATTGGGAGTAATGCTGTGAAAGTGCTCATCTGGGGTGTGTAAGTGTGTGAAGAAGTTGGTGTGAGCGCATCAATTCAAACACACTACCAGAGTTTTGGGGTTTAATTTCAAATCCTTATTACATTTTAATGTTTGTCATCTGTTACACTGTGGGTGTTAACGTAGAGGAGTGTCATATTGATTCACAGCTGCCTCAACAGCAAGGATGAGTAATCCTGTTTATCAATGGCGGGCTTATAGTTTTCATTTCAGACTTAGACTGCACCTGATGAGTTTACACGATAACACCTTGGAATGGAGGATACATCGACGGGTGAAATAAGCTGGTGCAGTGTTTGGCTGACTTTTGAACCACTGTGTATCTGCCTTTATGCAATCATCCTTAATATCTGCCGTGTTCCCTTAAGGTTTGCTTGTGAAGAATTGAAAAATGAGCTGCTGTGTTACCAGTGATTTTCATTTAGATAGGCAAGTGATAGTGTAAGACAGTGGAGTGATGTGTCCCGTTGAGCGTCAGTGTTGAGTTGTCTTGTTGCTGCGCATGGCCACAGGCGCTAAAATTAAGCTGAGATAAGTGAAAACCTCAGTAAGGTTTAAGTTTATCTGTTGCTGGTAGATAAAAACTAATCAATGTTGCTGTTGAGCAATGTAATGTACTGTTAAGCAATGACATTTCGTACAATATAAGTTATAATGAGTAATTTCTTTACTTCCTTTACTTACCCAGCTCAGCTTCTCTTTACCTGATTAACAGTGGGGTGATTTTCCAACACAGAAACTATATTTCAGTGTAAAGATTTACATATCAGAGAGTCTCAAAGGAAGTTCAAATAAGATCCTGTGCCATGGATTAAAAGGTTTAAGGAAAGTAATAATGTGAAGCATAAAGGTCCTTTCTTTTTCTGTTAGATAGTTTTATCTTGAAAAAAAGACACACTGCAAAAACTGAAAATCAGTGATTGTTATGATAATCTCAATCTCAATCTTTATTTATTTATATAGCACATTTAAAACAACCTCAGTTGACCAAAGTGCTGTACAGGCAATACATACAATGTAGAATAACACAATGGGTTAATGATTTAATCTGCAAAACTAAAACGGACTGCAGCTTTTTCCTCTCATACCTGCTCACTCATTATTATTCTTATCACCTTGCTATTCCCAAATGACATGAAATACTACCTCCACAGTCTAGTCTGCAATTCTAAAACATCGACTGTAATGTAAATCATATCCTGGTTCCTTAGTGTATCAGTTTCACAAGTGAGCCTGTAGGACGAAAAGATCAAATTATCCACACAATTTTTGACAAGTTTAATGAAACTAGAAGGTTTAATAAAACTAAAGTCTGCCACATGAGGGATGGATTTCATATCGCTACAGTATAGCAAATGAGAAAAGTCACATAATCTTTCATTGTGTGCGATGGAAACAATATCATTTTATTTTAGACTCTATGAAGGTAATTGCTACACACACATCGACAGTTTATAATAGGTTAGGTGACACAGACAGACAGTGTGTGGTGTGTACAACACCCGATGTCTATTAACAACCAGAATGCAAAGCTGGAGGGAACAAGAGTTGAACTTTGGAACAAAAGTTCAGTGATTGTTAGCTCCGTGTGTGTGTGTGTGTGTGTGTGTGTGTGTGTGTGTGTGTGTGTGTCAAATATAGCATTGTCACTGTGAGCATGTAAGTATGGCAGCACCATTTACCAAACATTACTTGTGTTGTCCCATCAAAAGGCCCATCAATATTGTTTAGAACAGTAATCTTAAGTGTAAATCTTTGATTATTAAGAATAAGGGATGATTGTGTGTGTGTGTGTGTGTGTGTGTGTGTGTGTGTGTGTGTGTGTTCACCCTGGATTTAACATTAACTGTACAACATACTGAGTTAAATGTCTCAAGTCATCGTCCTTCAAAATCAAAGGAGTACATTTACAACATTGAAATGAAATCCATTTGTAGCAATTTATATTTTTGTGATCAAGCACTGCTACAGTTTTATTTTATTTATGTTTACTTTATTATTTGCCTTGTTTGTTTGTTTGTTTGTTTGTTTGTTCACCATGTAAAGCGACCTTGGGTCCCTTGAAAGGCGCTATACAAATGGCATCTTTTATTATTATTACAGTGTAATTCCCTCACACACTGCTGTCATGTTTATGGGCTTTTGTAACTTTACTAGTGCATGTGTTGCTGTCCCATTACTTATGATGTCATGATGCATCTTTGTGTTTCCTGTTTATTTGGAAAAGGCTCTCTCTCTCTGTGTCACGTCTGTTTCATTTCATGTCTTTATGTGTTCCCTGGTTGTTGTGATTGGATTCTATCCACCAGTGTTCCTCATCTGCTGGCCCTCTGTTTCCCACTGCCCTCTCCAACTGTGTCTTGTCAGTGTGATGAGTCCTGTGAGTATGTATGCCTGTCTCCCCTAGAGTCGTCTGTCTGTTCGCCCTCAGTGTTTCTGTTACCTGATGTGTGTGTTTCTGCCCTTGTTCCTCACGCCTTCTCCGGTTTGTTTCTTGTTAGTTTTGCTTTGTTGTCTTTGTATTCTTTGACCTTGCCTAGCGCCTCTGTTTTTGTGTTTATCAGATGTTGTTCCTCCTTTATACCTGCCTGCTTTGTGTCTTTGAGTTTGTGTCTGATTTCCTGCCAACATATGTAACTTTGAGCCACCACTTTGAGAAAACAGCCAAGCATCCAGCAACACCAATCAAAGCAAGCCAATCAAACTATTAGGGATTGTTTGCCAAAAGACTTCGGTGTCAATCTTTTTATCTAACTCTCAGAAAGAAGTCCTTGGTACAGCATTAACAGAAGTAAGTCGTTGGAGCGAGAAGGATTTAGCTGACCTATACTAAAATAATCGACTCTATCGCACACATATTATTTGTACACCTTAACTTTTCAGTAGATACAGAACTGAATCATGAGGGTATTACAGAGACTTCCTCTTTTAAAGGAGGGGTGTGAGCTGAATCCCATTTACTGGCAATTAAAAACAGTTTGAGACATCTGTTAACGAGAGCATATCAACAGAGAGAGGTTATGGTGCCACAGGCAAACTAATTAATTGATACAAGAATAAGTTGCTTATCTGTCATCATTATCCTCACTGCCAAGGAGCCATTCCACTCCACTAATTGAAACATTTGAACTGTGAAATCATCAGAGACCCAAACCACAGATGATGCTACTGTTGGGTATTGACTTATTTTTCCTCTGAGCTGGTGTTTCAATCGCCCCCTCCCCATATCAGAGTCATTAAAACAGATTTGTTTGGCCTATATTTTCCTGAGAATCTTTTTGACTTATTTATAATTGTTCTCAAAACTCAAGTCATTACTGCAGACAGACTGTCAGCTCTCTGGCAGCACCTGACGCCTTACTGGCTGCTAAACATTTGATATGACTCTTAACTGTCACAACACTTCAGAGGTTAGATACACTGATCTGAAGTCACAGTGTGAAAGATGAACTTGCTTTCAATATGAGAGAACTGAGCTGGTTTTGAAATGTATTCTCAAAATGTAAATCACTGCTAAGACCTTATTTACTGCTATTAAGTAGCTTCTGGTGTTTCTCGGTCATCAGCACTTTGAAATGATGCTGCAGATGTTTGTGTTGAGCCCTGCAAGCATAGATTGCCAAATGAAAATAGCAGGCACTGTAGATGTAGCGTTTCCATGGCGATGGTCTAATGGTTTGCTGAAAATATAACCGTATTAAAAATAAAAGGGGCCCTATTATCGTCATCTTCAGGTTTCATTATTTCGTGCCTCAAGTGTGACATGTGTACATGGTTTAATATTCAAAAAGCTCTTTATTTTCCTCATACCTATTTACCTCTTTTTACCCTTTGTCTGAAACCAGAACCCAGACTGCTCTGATTGGTTAGCTGGCCGGCTCTGTTGTTCAGCTTAGCATATATAATATATATAATATGAGCATTATACAGCTTTTATTTTTGACCTTGGAAACACCAGTTTGACGCAAACGTATTAACTGAAGGTCACTTTAATCCCTTTTTCTACTAGCTAGGAAGGCTAGGCTAAGGCTACACTTTTTTTTTAAAAGGACTACGGTTAAATCTTAATCCAAACTGGAGATACAATGCTTTTATAGGACAAAAGGGAAAACATAAACACGTTTACTGTAACATGGTGAATATAAGCTTTACATTCACATGCTTTCTACAAAGACGGGTTAACTATATATTCTTTGCTCATATATTTGTATTATTAACTTACAATTTGAACCTCTTGGAGCAGCCTCATTGGCGTTTCATCATTAATAAGAAGCCTCTCTACAGCGTCTCCCACCGGGCTCTGTCTGTCTGTCTGTCAGTGTGATGTTTTCCATGGCAGCACTTTAAGGCCTGGCACACCTGGCAGGCTCTCTGCAGGGAGAAGCCTGGTGTCACTGTGACAGAAGCATTGCGCTCAATTATGACTCAATTATGACAGCAGGGGTTTTCCTCACTGCCAACCGGTGCAGAATAAGCTGTCAGTCCGAAGACCAGTCTGAGACCTGCATGAGAAGAATAACAATAAGGGGGAAGTGACCAACCTGTCACCTCAGAAGCTGCAAATGTCGGCTGTCCCAAAAGGCAGAGATCATCTTTTTTGAATGATGTGAACCAGAAAAAACCCAATAAATCTATTTGCTGCTTCTCACAGATGAATGTTCAAACTCAGGATCCTCTGCTGCTCAGGGAATTGATACAGCGAGTAGCGCTTGAGGTGAAATCTGAGAGAACAAATATATGACTTTCTTTTCTACTTAAAAAAAGTATGTTCAAAGATATCCTGTTGAACTAAATGTAACTAAACATCGGACAAACATTACTATGACATTTTCTAGAATTAATTAATGTTACCCAGTGGATGCCTCCTTCCCTTATGACTCTCCAGAATAAGCTGAATATGTGTATTTTCCAAATGCCAAACCATTCCTTTTAATCAGGGGAGTAAACATCGTGCCCTGTCTGTGACAACGGGGCTGCTAGGTCAACAATACAAAAATTGTCCTTCGGTAGTGCAATTTCAAAGCTTTGTGTAAGACGTGTATAATCCCCCACAGTGCTTTGCACCAGAAGACAATATTAATACCTGTCTGGCTCTGTGTTTTTATATAGGAACAGGGGATGTAGCAGCTTACCTTGGAGGTACCTTGGTTTATATTTACTGTACGTCTGTAACTGTGCTTTTTGATGGCTCAATGTTGGATAAAGATGATCCTTGTTGTCATGTATAGGCGTGTGTGAGATTGGAGTTTTTCTTCAAAAATACAGAGCGTTTATCAAAGTCTCAGGGTCATTTATTTTAGAAACACATGATTGCTTTTGGTTTCAGTCTGGTTTGGATCCATTGGAGTCTTCTACTTGTATTTTTTTGTTCTCATGATGAAGTGACCTTTCGTCCTTAATATCTCCATTCATCCTAATTTACCGTACAGGCTTTCCAAGATACATCCCTTCCCTCAGAGGCTCTAATTGCCAGGGCTGGTCTGCGATGGAAGTAAAGGATTGGGTCATTACTGTACAGGGCCCAATGTCACAGTCTGCATTTGCGTACTCAACTATAACAGGGTGAGTCATGAGCCATATTTTTCCTGTTCTGAAATAATGAGCCATTATTATTCAGATCTCCTATCAGGCACTACTGTATATGCTTCTATATGGCATACAGTATCATGCAGGAGAAAGTGTTGCTACTCAATAGACTTAATGAAATGTATTTTGGCTGGTGCTCTGTTCTTTGCTATGGTCTAGGGGAGCAGCATCGGAGAAGACTCAATAAGGCTGGCTATGTCATCGGCTGCAAACCAGGCACTATTTTGCACCACAAGCCATAAGACTGCTAAAAACCTGAGCTGTGTTAAGTGCCTCGATAAACATTCATCTGTTCGTCATCTTGCAATCTACTTATTCATCTAAATATTTATCACCGCAATAAACTGTATTTAATTTCGTCTTAATGTACAATATTTAACTTCACCTTCTGTTCTTGTATACATCATATTCTATTTACATGTGCTGGATATGAGGAGCTCTTTTCCAAAACGCTATAAAAGCCAAATTGAAAATTGAGTTTGTTGTGCCATTTTTGCTGTGTACTGAACCTATTCACTGCTCTATCAACGTTTCATGCCAAATCGCTATATATCCTATATATATATATATATATATATATAAATTTAATATTAACAAAATGTGTGGGTCTAGGTAAAAAATGTCATTTTCCTGACAACTATTAAAATGGATATATAGCGTTTTGGAAAAGAGCTCCTCATATAGACTTCATGCTCTATATATGTTGCATCGTTGGAGGAGCTCGGGTCATAAGATTTTCATTGCCATTTCTACACTAGCTTATATGACAATAACACCTTTGAATCTTGAATCTTTGAATCTTATGGGGGAGTGGAGGACCCTAAACAAAATGGTTATCTATTATTGATAATCCTGACCACCAGCTTCTGGACAGACAGACAGGACCTTGTCATGCAGACCAATTCAGGAAATCATTCCTGCCAACAGCAAAGTCCCTCTGTAACAGCTCAACTAGAGCTAGCAGAGAAACATACAGTCGTTCCTTTAGTTGATCAACAATGACCCTAAACAATGTGCACATACTGTACTCGACTAACTCACTGGATTTAAATATTCAAATAAAAACAACAAGTACTTTGTAATGTATACTATAGTACCCTTTGTTTCTGTTGTTTCAGTAGAGTGGTCTATTAGTATTCTAATGTCTGTTTCTTTTATATAGTGTATTCCTTAGATACCCCCAATAATCCACTTCTTCTCACTCAAATCAAGAGATTCAATTACCGTTACAAAGCTTGAATAAGGAGGAAGTATTTCTTGTTCTGAAACCAGAGATAAGATTGGATCACTTAGACATGGAGTGAGTCATGAGAGGATGGACGTACTCATTTGATTTCATTAAGAATGTCTTTTATCTATTTGCCCTCTATTGGAACATCAAGTTGTTGCTGAGCTATGCAACAGTTGGTTTACAACTCGTTATTCCCCAGCCTACCCCTCTTCATAAATAATTCAAAATGAATCAGCCTGACGGAGAATACATTACTTGGTTTGCTGCTGCTATTTCTCAATTCAAGGTACATATTGAAGAGCGCAATATAATTAGCTACTGGACTGTGAAGCAGCTCTGCGGACATTAGTCAGGGTGTGTGTGTGTGTGTGTGTGTGTGTGTGTGTGTGTGTGTGTGTGTGTGTGTGTGGGGGTGGGGGTGGATGGTTAGGAAGATGTGCCCTTTGCTTTGAAAGGGTATACAAGTGTGTTTCAGTCAGTAGCGTTTCTGGCAAAGGCATCGTGAGAAGTAATAAGGGAATGAAAGATGTAAGCAAAGAAGGGAAAGAAATGAAATAATGATTTATCAAGATTTTGCTCTCATATGATTCCATTTCATCACCTATGCTCTTTGTTTTAGGACCAGAATGAAACCTTCATTAGCTTCATAAACGTATGCCATATGGACCAGCAGAGTGAGCAGCTCTTTAGCCGGTAATTGATGTTATGTCACATAACCAAAGTAGGCGCACTTATATTAACCTTAACAATGATCCTTTTCCTGAAACCTAATGGGGTAGTTTTGGTGCCTTTACTGAATGAGCACAACAACAACACTCACAACACTCAGCAGTAGGCTACACGTGTATCTGTTCAGTCATTGCTATTTGCATTATATAGTGATTTCAAAGCATTTCTCTCAGGGCACCAACATTCACTCTTTTTCCACCTAATGAGATTGTTAAAGGTCAGGTGAAAATCGTACTCCTGAGTAATATGGCTAACTAAAGAAATACAAAATGTTTCCTAATGCATATTACTGCTAAGAGGCTCCCGTGGCTCTGAACATGGTCTTCTTAGTATTTAATGCTTTCAATGAACCCTTCCTGTAATGCATTATGGATCTTTCCATTTTCACATTATTCTGGGAAATCAATGTTGCTGCTGTCCATCTTGTGTTTATCTGGAACACAGAGTATTAAAAGTTGTTGTGGTTTCAATAAAGCCATGTGATGTGTTGTGCTCATACATACCGCACGGGCCGCAGTATCTGCAGTAACATCAGAGGCGTATGTTTACTATAAATGTGCTGTCAAATTTAAACCCACATCTTGTGATCAGCGTCCCGTATCCGAACAAACCAGCTTGGATTACAACTCAAATGTTAACCAATTTAACTGTTGACAAGTACGGCCTCATGAAGAGTGTGTTGCTTTTAATAATAGGAATCCTGATCATGGTCAAGAAGACGTAATGCTTATACTCATTTTAATCCAAAGGAAAGTTTATAGCTTGAAGGTCTGCTTTGGAAAAACACTAATCAACATTTTGTCATCACAAAGATCATGGATGGACATGGCATGAGCCAATCTAACATTATTTTGCTTTGTGATTTCCTCCAGCTTTCATTGCAAGACTTGTCCACAGGTCAAACCCTTAAAAATATCAAACGCAGTGACTATATTCTAAAACGTATGAAAGTTTGAGAATAGGAATAATCCTTTTTTGCTTTTTAAATCAACTTGCCCCATTACCTTTCCCCTCATCATCACCTTTTGGTTTCCAGAAAGTGATAATGAGTGTGGGGTTATCATTTCTCTAGACGCACTCTGATCAAACGCCCTCACCCTGCTCCTCACAGTTCATTGACCGCTCCCAGATTAAAGATCAGGGCGTTACTCACTTTAAAGTTGATTGGGTTTAGTCAACCTTGTCTAATGAAAGCAGCTCGACTGTGTTATCAACTCTCATCAGGTTCTGCAAAGCTTCACACAGAATGTACAGATATGTGAACAAATTATAAATGGTGGGTTGCTTTGTAGTGTGTAATACCTTGCACATTTAATGGGAAAATATTTTTTATATATTACATTTATATGAAAGAATTATCAAATTAAATCTATGACATTCACAGATATACACTGATGATATCATATCTATAATGTGGGGCTGAGATTGGAATAGTATCAAAAATAGGTAACACAAATAATTTTGGGATAGGAACATAACTAGAAATGCTTTAATCCAGAGTTTGGCTGTAGTCACCAGAGAGAGTACATCTCTGTGTCTTTCAAACTCTTTCCTTCTCTTTTTGCTGTTTTTGCACTGTTTTATTTTCCTTTTCTTTACTACAAGAAACACTAAACTCAAAATAAAATACGTGTGTCCTATTCGTCATTTGTAGTTTTACAATGCTGCATTGGTTTGGGGTCCCTTTCTTTCATTTTAAAAGCTGAAAGAAAACACAACATCCAATTCAAAATAAATAAACTCATTATTCACTATTATCCATAGACTGTATATATAAAGCTATTATCTAATTAGTTCGGGTAATAGTTGTAATACAATGGGTTTGTGTTTTGTCTATTTTGAAAATAGCGCCCTTATTGTGAAGTAGTTGTCTTTTTCCAGATGGCCATGTGTTCACACAACTGTGACGTAGCAAGTCTAGAAAACAGTGATTGGTCGATGCAGCAACAAGACCGTCCCTCCTCGATCTTTCATTGGATGCTTTTTTAAACCCCCTCCGCCTTCTTGGCCTGCAGCGCGACTCAGCTATTGGCTGAATTCACGCACCGAACATTTGAAAATCTGTGTTCTGTTCACGTCCACACAGTTGGGTGCTGCACGGAGAAAGGAAGTTGGACAAAGATTACGACTGAATCTGTTCAAAAACAAAGGTGAAGGAAAACATTTCCCCGTAAATACATTTCAAGTATATTTCTTTAACGCAGTCAAGTTGTTACTTTCTAATCTAGCGAGATTACGATGTAGTTGATTGTTTGTGTTGATTGAATTGAACACAGCTGCGGTGCTTTTACTTACTTACTTTTACTAGTCAAGGACGTTTACAACTAGTTTATTTACGGTGTCATGCGTCATTCAATTCATTTAAACTACCGGAGCAAAGTGCTGTTCATTAATACTCAGAAACTCTTTTATTTAGCAGAAAGTCGCTGCCATGTTATCCGGGGAGGACGGTGCCCAGCTGCAGTGCTGTCTGACGGTGGAGCAGCTGAACTCCTCCGGAGAGACCACCCGGAGGCAGGTCATCCGCAAAGCCTCTATTCTTCTGGGCAGGAATGAGTTCCAGGAGATAATCATTCGGGTCCACGACGGAAAATTATTTCAAAATTACCCTCTGAAAGACTTCAAACTTTTTACAAAATTCGCCAGAGATGGGAAGTGCACGGTTAAAATGGTCCCCGAGAACACACAGCTGCTCTTCTCCAACTGCCCCCCTGACCGGCTGAACCTCTTCCTCAAAACGCTGAGCATCAAACACCAGGCCCGGCTGAGCAGCAAGCCTCTGACCGACCGAGAGAAGCTCAAAGCCGGCCTGCCCCGCAGCTTCGAGGCCATCAGCCCCCTGCAGCAGAAGGACATCCAGAAGGTGAATGATCTGAGGAGCAAAGAGGCTCCCAAAGGACTGGCAGACCGCACCAATAGCACCGCTGTGGCAGGGTCAGGGAAGCAGGTCAAAAGGTCGAGGAGTGACACTAACTTCAGCCCAGTAAGTGGATTAACAACCACCTTTCATTTCTTGTACATTTTCTTATTTTACCCACACCTACTTCAAGTTCCAAGGCTTTATTGTCATTAGCTACAGTGTAGATATGAAATGAAAAACTTATAGCAACATATAGGACATGGAACAAATACAACGGATACAATAGTGCAACTTAGAGAATGTTTGGAAATGTCAAGTAAATACAAATAAAATATAAATAGTGCAAGAAGAGTCTATATACAAGTAAATGGAATGATGTATATTAGATAAATAATTTGAAAGATGCACACGGATGAATGTTTTTTTTACAGAGTTCAGGTGTTTAGCAGTCTTATGGCCTGTGGAATAAAACTATCCCTGGGTCTGGTGGCTTTTACTCTATAATGTATTGTATCTAATCTGTTAAATGTGTCCTCGACTATGTGTTTATTTTAGGTAAAGGCCAACCCGAGCAAGAAGCCCACCCTGGCTCTCCCATCACGTAAACTGAATAAAGACCAGTCCGCTGTCCTCACTGCCGTGCTGAGTGGGAAGAATGTCTTCTTCACTGGAAGTGCAGGTGAGTGTATGACAGGGAAAACAATGTATGCATCTTTATAAAAAAGTTTCTAATTACTAGATGTCAAAAATATGGCCTGGCAAGATGCACTCGCATAACTTTCTTGCTGAGTTGTGTTATTTCTTACTGATGCTGCTATTAAGGCAACATTTCATAACATTTGTGCTGCTTTTCCTCTGGCAGTGAAGCCATTGTGTGAAATTGTTTATCTTGAGCTGTTTTTCAATGTGTTATTTTTCAGGTACAGGAAAATCCTTCTTACTAAAGAGAATCATGGGATCTCTTCCTCCAAAGAGCACATTTGCCACAGCCAGCACAGGAGTGGCGGCGTGTCACATCGGAGGAACAACGTTGCACAACTTCGCTGGTGAGTCATTTTGTGTCCGAGGATATAAAATTGATTTTACGTGAGACTGAAACAAATGTGTCTCTGAAAATGACACATCATTAGATGTAAGAGGTGCATCGAGGTTATTACTCCCCCCTAATTATCCAAATAATTGGCTGACTTTTCTGTTTTTCATAAAGGACTATCTTCACATTAGACTGTTTGGGGTAGAGTCCATGTCGGTAGAGCCTATTTCCAAGTCATTAGTAAAGATAGCCCAAAGTAGCATCTTCAAATTGCTTAATCCGACCCAACAAACTAAAACTAGTGAATGTCTATTTGAAAAATGACTGAAACAAGTATCAGTGTTCAGTTATACTTATCAACAAGGGCTGTTACAGTAAACTAAAACTAAAATAAGCAGTGACAATTGTTGTGAACTGAAACAAAAATTACAATATTCTCTAAGAATAACTGTTAAACTGTATTGCCTTGTAAAAAATCTACAGAGACAGATTGGATTTCTTAAAGTTCTGGACCACACATGATTTGAAAATGATGGTTCAGATGCCATTTTAAGTATGTTTTTCAGCTCTGACATGTATAGGTACCAGGGTTCTTACGGTCATTTAAAAACCTGGAAAAGTCATGGAAATTCAAAATGCTAATTCCAGGCCCTGGAAAAGTTATGGAAAACAATATTTTTCCCAACATTTTGGAAAAATCATGGAAATGTAACTAAAGTTGCATCAAATATAATTTATATTTTATCTAATCGCCAAAATAGTAATACTATAATGATAATAAATACTGTTTGTAATGAAACGTAAAATGTCATTTAACTGACGAGGTATTTTGCTGGTGGGAGATTTTAGTTGCTTTAGCGTGTAGAAGCTAGTAAGCCTACTATTGGCTTTGTTTTAGATAGGCACAACATGTTTCATATGGAGACCTTATTTTCCTGTTCCATGTTAAAATAAACCATTTTCAGTGGTACCGCTGAGAAGAGTAATGTTTTTGGTCATGGAAAATTAGGTAAAGGTCATGGAAAGTCATTGATAATCATTGGGGAAAAAGTGTATGAACCCTGAGGTACTATCTTCACAATTATGAGATGAAAGACCTTACACTTGCAAACAACATAAATAAAAACTGAAACGACTTGAAAACACTCTAGATAGAATTTTCAGTCAAAACTAAAGTAATATAGAAACCAATTAAAATATGTCAAACCTTCATAAACTCACTTATGGTGTCTTCTGTACGTTGCTGACGCCTTTGGGTGATTGTGAATCTTTAATGTAATCAAGCAGAAGGAGTCTCTGATGTTTTTTGATTAAATGTCAATAAACATCAGAGGGTATGAATTGAGTATTTGCGTAGGTGTCGAATAATTTGTGTCCCCTCTGACCATCTGTCCCTCCTGTCCTCGGGCGCTCTCAGGGATTGGCTCCGGCTCGGCCCCTCTGGAGCAGTGCATCGAGCTGGCCCAGAGGCCGGGGGTGCTGCAGCACTGGACCTCCTGTCGGCACCTGATCATCGACGAGGTCTCCATGGTGGAGGCCCAGTTCTTTGATAAGCTCGAGTCTGTGGCAAGGTGAGGCAGCAGTCTGAAAAATATCACCTTGTTATGCTACAGTACACTCACTGGCCACTTGGTACACCTGAACAACTGCAAATACCTAATCAGCCAATCACATGGCAGCGACTCACTGCATTGAGGCTTTACAGAGAATGTTCCGAAAAAGAGAAAATATCCAGTGAGCGGCTTCTCTGGGCGAAAATGCCATTTGAGGTCAGAGGAGATTGGCCAGACTGGTTCAAGATGATGGAGGCAACAGTAACGGCAAATCACTGATAAATCTACAGCAACTGCGTGATGCTATCATGTCAATATGGACCAACATCTCTGAGGAATGTTTCCAGCACCTTGTTGAGTCAATGCCACGAAGAATTAAGGCAGCTCTGAAGGTACAATTGGGTCCAACGGCGTACTAGCAAGGTGTACCTAATAAAGTGGCCGGTGAGTGTATGTTTTTAAGGTGTTTGCGGCTGTTAAAGCTTACATAGCTTTACATATTTGTGTTAAAAGACAATGGGATTAACAGTAGGTTATTTTGAGACATTAATCCTGGATTGCTTATTTTATTCAAACCCTTTCCTGAAAGTATTTGATATATCTTTTTCCTGTTACACATAGACTCAAATGTCCTCTTCAATATTCATTCACAACAATGAGTCACAACAGTTCCACCAAGTGTTCCTCAGAGTTTCACTGATGGTGTTTGAGCACATCATTCAAGCAGGACCATTTTTAACACATCCACAGTGTTGATTCCAATTTCTTACGTGTGACAGTATTTGGGTTTGGTTAGAATCAATTTCCTATTTTATTGAAGCTCGGATGTGCGTTATATTGTGTGACGCATTGCAGATTTTTTTATGAATTTAAAGGCAATCTGATGAGGAATAATAACAATTCTGCAGCCATGTAAAAAATATAATCACAAAAGTCATCTTCAGTGCAACTTCTTCTCTCTGCACAATAGGTCGGTGAGGAGGTCGACCGCGCCGTTTGGAGGCATCCAGCTGATCATCTGTGGCGACTTCCTGCAGCTGCCTCCTATTTCCAAGGGAAAGGAAAAGGCCAGTTTCTGCTTCCAGGTCAGACCGTAGAGCTCTCCATTTGTTTGTCATTGATTTGGTAACATTGTATCAGGAAGCTGAAGGGGATTGGAGCGGTTGGGCAATTTACACTGAAACGTAAAAACCTTTTAACAGTTTTGTGACCTCATGCGCTTCAACAACAAAAATCCTCCTTTTGCTCTTAATGGAGAAATATAATATTATGTTGACATTGTTAGCGTTTTCTCAGCTGATTTATATTAATGATATTTTTTAGGTGTATTTGGTAATGGGATTTTCAATATTTCATGGGCTTTAAATATGTAAATGAAAGTAAACATTGGGTAATTGTGTGTTATTTCCATCTATGAATCATTCCTACGGAGCCCCTAAAGGTTCATGGAGAGAGAAAAAAAGTATCTTGTGCGAACGATATACTTTCTCGTTCGCACGAAATACTATTTTGTGTGCACGAGATAGTATTTCGTTCGTCACAAGTTACCGGTGCGCCAAGTAGGAAGTGGAGCACAGAGGAGACAACCGTTTCATTGCAGACTGTTATGTTTATGTGGAGAAATGGCAGTGCATACATTATTTGAGATATATTTCAAACTCGGACTTCATTTTGGCCAGGGGTTTAGAGCTATTTGTTTAAGCACCGGATTTGCAAAATAGAAGAGTCTGTAAACTAGTCTGCTTTGATCTAGGAATTCCTTTCCGTGACTCTCACAGTATCTGCTGCCCACAGCTGTTTTATAGAAGGAAAGCCTCCTTCACTTTATGAACTCTCTGCGGCACCAGTGGCCTGTACTGCGAAGCAGGATTTGCTATACATTTACTATTTATTCATTCATGAAGTATGACGCTGCGCTGTCAGCACGCGTCTCCATGTTTGTGATTGGTCAAATGTTGCTAACCCCGTCCCTTTCACGTGAACGCGCTCTCAGCCGGACGGAGAAACCCTGGTTGATTTACTGAGTTGATGAGCAGCTTCGTAGGACCGCTTGGCGAGATCGCGTTTGTTAGAGTTAGTTAAGCCGGGTAAATCAAACATATCCAGGGTCTGTTGAACTGGCTTCGTCGTACAGGGCACTGGAGGCAGTAACGTGTAACTCAGCAGAATCTGAGAAGAGCAGCACCAGCTGCAAAGAGCTGTGCCTTTTACAGTTTACTTCACTGTTTCCCTTCATTAGAACAGCTGAATAGAGATCGAGGCTGCTATGTTTAACCACACACACCTCTACACACATCGAACGACCAGAGTATTCCCCCTATTACTCGTTTTATGAAGGAGATCTCCGGTCACCAGGGCGCATGATGATGGTGTGTGTTTTCAAATGACCACGAACAGTAATTTACACAAATCTGGTTCTCCATAGTTATATGTGTATTCCCAAGTGAAAGAAATTTGTTTAATCTTAATCTCGATGTCGTGCGAAATGACAAAGTATCTCGTGCGCACAAGTTTAATAAAGCGTGGCCTCGTTTTATTTATTTTTCTCTCAGAAAAAAAACAGTTGGCCATTTTCTTTCTGTTAAACCATCATAGCAACATGTTGCACTTCTCATTGAGTGATTCATTCTGTTGCCATGAGTCACAACAGTTCCACACACTATCCATCAGGATAATTTATGGATGTTTTAAAAATACAGTTTCTGCTCCTTCAGGCCAGGAGTTGGCGTAAGGTGATCCAGGTCAACATGGAGCTGATGGAGGTGCGGAGGCAAACTGACCAATCATTCATCTCCCTCTTGCAGAAAGTGAGAGTGGGCAGGTAAATGAATGGCCACTGCTCCTTCTCCCAGCAAATGTGATCCCAATGCACCCCACTTTATACCAAATGTACAAGATAATGTGTGTAGTGTTACATAAATGCATGTTTAGCTGTTAAAGGCCTTTCGGGCACAGCAGGTCATTTTGTATTCTACAGAACATTTGTGCTGGGCTGCAAAAAAAAGGCTTTACTAAAGGAAAAGTTCCGTCTTAATTAACACCATTCAGGGTGACGGAGGAAGTCACTGCCAAGCTGATGGAAAGCGCCTACCATCGCATCGAGAAGGACGGCGTTCTGGCGACCAGGCTGTGCACGCACAAGGATGACGTGGAGCTCACAAACGACAACAAACTCCAGCAGCTGCCAGGTTTGGCTTTTCTATTTTCAGTTCGAAACAGGCGCTACTTCCTTTGGCTTGGATCCAGGTGGACACAGCCTCGATGAACCTTGTGAAAGCCGTTTCCTAGAGTCTCAGCCAGACGCCACTTATTTTCTATTTTTTATCCTGTTCCGCTTAACTTTTTTGTAAGCAGTAGCATATCAGAAGTGCGAACCACCAACATTTGTCATGATCCTTACACAATTTCCTTGGTTTCTTACTCTGATTTCTTTACATCACTGTTTGCCAGTTTCATCACGTCACAGTTCTATTTAAAACTGCCTGAATATTAACAATGAAAGGAAAATAATTATATATGACTATAAAACAATTGCCTCAATAATAACAATATTTTAGCCTGTGAAATGAATCTCGCCATGTCCCTTTTTTTTAGGTTCAGCGCGTGTGTTTGAGGCGCTGGACAGCGACCCTGCCCTGGTGAAGACGATCGATGCTCACAGCCCCGTCAGCAGACTGATCCAGCTCAAAGTGGGAGCGCAGGTGAGTGAACTTCTCCACAATCTACTGCAGTGTGGCATATAACACTGCACTTTCTATACGTGTCGTAGTAGCAACGGAGCACTCGGTTTGAGTAAAGGCCTTTTTTAATGTGGTGATTCTTCTCCTTAAGGTCATGCTGACAAAGAACCTGGATGTCGCTCGAGGTCTGGTGAACGGAGCGCGGGGCGTTGTGGTGGCCTTTGAGAATGGAAAACATGGTCAGTATTTTATTTATGGATGGGGATTCATTAATTACAAAAGCCAGAATATGCCCTTAAGTGACAATAGAATAGCAGAAGATTACTTTGAGGGATAGTTGGAGGATTTAATAGAAAACTAACTTATTTTAATGTTGTATCGGCAAGCAAACAAAAGAAGACAAATGGCTTTTCAATGCCATGGATTATGTCTCTCCAGTTTTGTCCAACCATGTTCTCATGTGACTCATTCACCGTCTCCCCAGGACTCCCACGTGTGCATTTCCTTTGTGGCGTCACTGAGGTGCTGAAGCTTGAGCGCTGGGTGTTTAAGTCGGGTGGAGGGCTCCACCTGAGCCGACAGCAGCTGCCACTCAAACTGGCCTGGGCCATCTCCATCCACAAGAGCCAGGTTGGTATCTTGCTTGAAAATACTGAAACAAATGCTACAGAAATCACCGCGATGAAATCCCTTCGTCTTGGTGGAAGCCCTCTTCTTCAGTGTAGCTGAAGTACAGCAGTGTTGCTTTTCATGAATGCATAACTAACTCGGCAATCCGAATTCAATTAGCCTGAAACAAATTAATATATATTTTGTATTGCATTTTTAGTGACCTAAATGGACTGGACTGTACTTACTAGACCTCCAGGAATAGCTTCAGGTTGGATTGAATTGTCTGAGTGGACCTTGAAACTCAATAATTGTCCACTCTATTGTTTGGCTTCTAAGTAAATCAACAGGTGAGGGGGGATGTGAGAGTTGTCAGAAATACAAACTGTGTTCGGATAGAAATACATCTTTTTTGTTTTCATAAGATATGTTTCCTTGAATTCACTAGTAGTCTGTTATAACTACATTGTATTTATTCTTTAGTTTGTGACAGCAGCACAGCAGTGGAGACATAAAACTTGCAGGCACTATGTCACTCTTTAATCAATATTGTCATTGTCGTGAAATGTTCATTCTGTAGCGCCTCCAGCAGGACTTTTTCACTCGTCTTGTGAAATATTTAAACATCTACCAAAACTATTTTCAATACATTATGACTGACATTGTTGATTCCTGTTGGATTAATCGTAAAAATGGACTCATCATGCAGGAGGTTGGGCTTGGACCTGTCGAAAGTGTTTTCTTGTACACCAAGTGGGACACAGTCCACTATATTGAGTAGCTTTGCTGTTGTGTACTATTTGTTGTAATGTATTTTTCGAATGGGTAGCAGAGTGGATTCTGGATGCACTTCTGGTTTAGATTTAAAGAGCTCGTTCAGTTTGCACAGTGCTATTTATACCACTATTTCCCCAATCCTACATTTCATTGTGATGGATAGCCAGGCTCTCTACCTCGCTGAGCCATTAACAGAGTGAGAGCATAAATCTCCTGGTTCACTGAGAGAACGTGCACAGTGTTTCGCTGATATACATCCAGCACCACTGATCAACCTTTTAAATCTCAAATGTAACACCAAGAAACGTTTGCCTTTTTTTAAAACTAATATTTTGTACTGCTGTCAACAAACAATGGCAAACTATTTGTTATAAGTGTTTGAGCGTGAAATTCAAGGAGCTGGTATTTCTTTTAAAATACTTGTCGCAGTTTGCTTATAGCTCACCCCTCCTCGCTTCCTTTCCTTTGTCTATGTGCTGTCTGAAAAAGACAAGGACATGAAAGGAGATTGAAAAAATAAATGCACGCACACACATGGAGAATTGATGTTGGAAATGTGCTATACGGACCTGGATGGACAAATAAGAGAGGACAAAACACTAACCTGATATTACCGCCACCACAAATGAGCTGTAATTGTGTAATCGCCAATCACTCAGCTGCCTCACCAGCAGCTCCCACAGCAAAATCTATATCCTGACATCAGACCCCCACTCAGGTAATTGAGGAAATTGGTCACATGCTAAATGTCCCTGTGTTTGATCTACAGCCGGGGAGCTAAAGGGGAAATGTAAAAAAAGGGAAATCCCCCACCTGCATCAATTGTTTTTGATTTGAAAAGTGGCGGCATACAATTAGTGAAATATCTGAGAATAGCAAGCTGGGATGGAGGTTTTGCCAAAGTAGCTTTTTGTATCTTGTTCAATTTCAGTATCAATTTTCTATTAATACTTATTTAGACTGAAAAAGTCTGGGTTGTAAATGTCTGACATGTAGTCTGTTTTTTTTTTTTAATGAATTTTAGGGAATGACACTCGACTGTGTGGAGATTTCTCTGGCACGCGTCTTTGAGAGTGGCCAGGCTTACGTTGCCTTGTCCCGGGCTCGGAGCCTGGAGGGTCTGCGGGTGATGGACTTCGACCCCCGTGTGGTCAGGGCGGATCCAGATGTTCTCGTCTTCTACAAGAGACTGAGGAAGGAGAGGATCCTCATGCAGGTGAGTGCAGAGCTCTCATGGAATACATCCTATTATAATTTATGACTCTTAAAACCTATTTGAAATGTAGCTCGTAGAAGTCACACTACATGGTAGTGCTGCAAAAGATCAATTGAAAAATATACTTTTTCACACACTATTCATCTTGTAATAACTTTCTTTGTCTCCACTGCCCTCTGCAGGCCTCTATGGACGATTTTATTGGCAACAGCAACCAAGAAAACCCTTGGTGAGGAGGTGAATCCATCTCCTGTGACATTATGCACCGTGTGCATCATTTATCCTGTGATGATCCACATGAACTCGTCTTGCACCATTTGGTTTTCTCAAATGGCGGCAACCACTGGCCTCTACAATCACTGTCTACTTCGATTTTGGTTTAAACCGGCAGCACTTGAAGGCACACTGCCATCTCCTGGTCATTTGTTTTGATATGCTCATTTCTATGCCTTGATTTTAATTTATTATGATTGTTGGTATATACTCCAATAAAGTTTTAGTACATTTTTATCCCTGCTTGTACTGTTGTTTTATCATTGAGCAGTCTTATTGACCTTCCATCACAATACACTTAAAGGAGCAGTAGGTAAGTTTGAGAAACCGCCTCTGAGTGCACACAAATTCCAAAGTACACAGCCGAAAAGAATCCGCCCCTTCCTTCAGAGCACCTCCTCCAACAGACATGAACGCGCACAAGATCATGATAATGAATGTAAAACAAATGTATAACACAGTTATTGTCGGTGCTTATATTTTTGAAGCTAGCATGTTTGTTTTGTGAAAATGTATTACAAATGTTACGTCTAGCTGACGAGAGCAGGCTGCGGTAACGTTACATATCAGCTCGGTGTGCTCCGTAAATAGTCGCCATAGTTGAAAATCAACTCCGATATTGACTCTGGTTTGACTTCTCCTAGTTTCCACTTTCTTTTTCTTCATAATTTGCTCCATTACAGTTTTTCTTTTGCGACCGGTAGACGATGTTTATGCAAACTCTGCCATGGTGAACGTGTCCTCCTGCAGCGGCTGCTGCTGCTCGGGACTGAGCAACAGCTGACGGGAAACACGCCCAATGATGCCACGCGCACTGCACGAGTGTGTGTGTGTGTGTGCACGAGATTGAAGGCTGACAGACAGGTCGGCCAACCAGTTATTTTAGCCGGCCCGGCTAAAATAATTGGTCGTAGTTTTTACGGCTTCCACAGATTTTTACGGCTTCCACAGATTACATTTTTTTTATGGATTTTTTTTCAAAGCGCTTAGAATATGCATTGCTATCAGGATATTAAGAGCATTCCATGGAATATAACAAAGTGTATCTCGAGCCGGTTTCTCAAACTTACCTACCCCTCCTTTAATGGAAATTATTTTAAACGCAGCTGATAACCATAATTTAGTATATAGTATATAGCGCTTTTCACAACTCAAAGACGCTTTACAGTATGAGGGAGGGTAGACAAACGAGGACAGGCAAACAAATAAATATAGTAAAATAAACAAAAGGGAGTTGAGAGAAAGTTGATTGAGAGGGGGAGGGGGGCTTATGGGTAGACAGAGTTGAAAAGATGTGTTTCGAGGCGGGACTGAAAGACTGAGGGATTCAGAGGGTGTTTCTCAATCGCGAGGATGCTGGCTTGGTAGTCGCGTACTTCGAAGTCACTTCCTTCAGAAACGAAGCAAGTATGCTTCCAAGCCACGGCTTCGGAAAACGAAGGGAACAGGCTAAGTGTGCCACTCTCTAACGGTTCCAACATAAACTGTACCGAAAATAAATACCTCACGATGTCTAATTATGAACTTGCTTTACTTTCACGGAACACATTTTTGGTGATGACAAACAAATGTAACAAAGTAACATATTTACCAACACATGTTCTACGCCACTACATACTTACATTTAATGTGTGCTGCGTCGGTTCAGCCATTCTCCGCAAGGGTTTTTGAAATTGGTCCGTGCGCAAAGCATTGTGGGGATTTTAAGGACGCGAAGTCTACCCATGTGTAGCCTCGAAATTTCCCCCAATCAAAGGACGCGGCCTCTGTGGAATTCCAAGTATGCTGGAGATTGAAACAGTCCTTCGGTGGCACTCGATGACGTAGCATCCTTGAAATATTGGCTTGGAAGCCAGTATCCTCGAGATTGAGAAACGGCCACAGAGATCTTGGGGGAGGGATTATTAGACTAGTTACTATGTGAGACAACAGGTGTGCTTGACGTTTTTCACCTTAATAAACTAAATTAATAGTTCAAGGCCAAGAAACAGGGCATTTGTCGTCTGAAATGGGAAAATGCTTTAATTTATTAGTAATGCCACCGAAAAATCTAATGTGTCAAAATGATGCAACTCAGACATTCTGAAAACCAAAGACAACCTTTATTCCTGGTCAAAGTGATGAATCCATGACCGAACCTGAGTTTAAATATGCATCGTCAGTGCAGCATGATTGCTTATTCATGTGAACTTCAGTGAGAAATGGTTTGAGCCCCTTCTTTGCACCCGTTACAACTTTGATGCACTCATTACCATACAAGCAGTGACTCGGTATACAGGAAGGTTGGCATTTAGTTTTACAGTCTCAATAAAGGTCATTTACATTAATACACAGGAGAACACTACAGTCTTTACAATGTTAGCTGGTGAGCACTGGACAGGTTGTTTCATTTCACTTTGTGGAACAGCTTGTGCGCCACCTATAAAGAAATGAGAACACAATTAGCATCTTTGAAGTCAAACACACAAATCAAATCACATGCAGTCGGGTTTCTCCTATGCCATTTGGGCACTTACACAATGGTCCCGTGCGTGCAGGAAGTCAAAGAGTTCTTCTGTGCATTCCTCTAGTGTGTTGGATTTAGAGCCGACTCTGCTTTCACATGTCTCCAGCAGCTCCTTGTAGTGCGCGCAGTGTTCAGTCTCCGCACACTTGGTTCTAATCGTTTCTAAAGGATCCTGTGAGGGACAAAAAGCAAAAGTGGTAAATCGTGGGAATTTGCATCTAATTTTACTCAAATTATCAATTTTAGAATACAACGCGTGTTATCAGATTTATAATAATGCATACTGCTGGACGGCTTCTGAAACTACATACAATTGTTTGTCGGATTCTGAATCTGCAAACTAAATCAAATCATAAAAATGTAGGAGCCAAACAATTAATATTAGTTTCTGCAAAACAGAAATATAAAGTAGCTGAAATTGAGAAAAATATATTTGGACACAAATCATTTGTACTGAAATATTACTTTTATAGTTACCGGTACTTTCCACGACTGAACCAGACAACTGTATTGATATAATCATGGCCTTTTTAAATGTTGCCCATTTCTCTAATTAAAATGGTTTGTTGCTCTGTGTTAAGGTATTTAATGTGATTAGTACACATACCTTAACATGTTTGTTTATATCATCTGTTCAATATTTAAAAGGAATATTCCTTCTGTCATATATTTATGTATATATATATATATATATATATATACACACACACATGTATATTTGCATATATAATACCTTGTTAAATTCAACAGGTATATTTTCTACTTTCTTGTTTATTTCTAGTCTTTGAATTGTTATTGTACAAATGCCTTGTCTTTTCCCAAATTGGGATCAATAAAGTACCATCTTATCTTATGTTTGGGGTTTCAAATTATGTTTGAAATGATATTTTGTCCACAAAGCATATTCATAACATTAATGAACAACAAACTTACCACCATGTCTTCCTCCTCTTCTTCTTCTTCCTCCTCCTCTGCAGGGGCATCTTCCTCCTCAGCAGGGGCATCTTCCTCCTGCTCATTGACAATATAATGAATATTTATTTAGTTTTGCATGAAAAATATTATTAAAAAGGAACATGGACTGCATTAAAGCTTCAGCTCAAATAATAATAATGCAGGTATCATTACAATCAACTTATATAACCAACCAATATAAAATGCCGGTGTTACACCCAGAGGTAACCTGTGACCAATCACAGTAAAATTAGACATCAAGACATCTTGACAAACGTTAATTAATGTGTTCATATTTAAGCTCCGAGTCTTCTTCAAAGCAACCGACACTCAGCTCGTTACAGTGCAGATAACGTTAGTGTTGCTGTTGGGTAACATGGACCAACAAATAGCCCTACAAAAAAAGCGACTTTTTTAGAAACATATAGGTTTTTTTCAGTACCTCCTCGTCGGGGTCATCGTACTGGACCATCTTCTTCTCGAAACCCATGATTACTCCTCTAAAATGTACTAAGTATCCCCACAGAGGGCAGAATTCAGAACTCGTCCGCGGCACTTTTCGTTAAGGACGTAAGGTCGGTCACAAGCAGGAAACAGCGAGCTGATAACCGGAAAGCGTTTTCGATTGGTGTAAAGTGATAACTGAGGGAGCTTTGGTCCAATCATTGAATTGTATTTTCTGTAAGCCCCGCCCATACAGACAGTCAAGGCAAGTGGAACCTTTGTTTTGGCTGACCGAGCGGAGACGGACCAAAGAGATAGCAGCACGGCAAGATGGCGCTGCTCATGGAGACCAGACTGCTGCTGAGAAAAGTTAAAGATTTAAGATGTCTAACGCAAAAACGTCACCGAGTGAAGGAAAAATGGGTATGTAGTGGATGCAGATATAGATATAGCCGATCATGGTAGTTATCTGTAAAACAGTGTCTCCATTTGAGGTGTTAAATGAACTTCATGTCCTAAGCCATCCAGAATATCTGCTATAGCAATATAGAGTAAACGATTAAAATTGATAGATTACATTTACACATGCATTACTATGGCGAACTTAATCAATGAGAACTTGATTGAAGTTAAACAAATTGTGTTAAGATACATGACATTTTCAATTTTCTTCTCTAGCTAAATATGCATCAACATACATTCACTATTGTTTTCCCATAGTTTACTTATTATGTGTATAATTGTATTGCATCACAATACATTTTCATATTTCAAAGAATATATAACTATGCACCAACATGACCTTTAAAACCCTGCGTTAAGCCAATTTGTTTAACTTAACTAATTAAACTAACACATAAACAGATACGAACATCAAAGCATGTAACCTGTGTTTTTGATCTCCCTCCTTTCCGACAGGCTACCACACGGATCAAGCACCCTGCCACCGGCCTGGCCCTGCAGAACTTCGATTCCACCTACAGCGTCCAGCTGGGGCCGCTGTGGCCGTCCGTCCGAGCCGCCCTGTTGTCAGAGAGGAAATACGGCGCCTTGCTCAATAACTACGGCCATGATGATGTTCAGGCAGAGCTCCAAGCCAAGGGATGCAAAGATTTCCCCAGTGACATAGAAACAGAAGGTGGGTGTGCATTTCTCCTCTTCCTACGAAGCCATATCAAGCATGGCACGCAGAATTAAAAACAACAACAAAAAAATAAATCATGCCATTTGTTAGGGCTGCTCATATATTTAGTTTTTTTTAAATCGACTTGGATATTGACATTTCCTCTTTCAAGTTTTTTCTGTGCCTTTTTTTCTTTTGGGTCAATTTGTTCATGGAAAATTGATGTTTGAAAAGCTTTCCTTTTTAGATTTTTTAATTCATCAAGTGATTTATTTTATTCAAAGGGTGTACTGAAATCAGATGAAAGTGCAGGGTAGAATTTAAAATACACAATATAGCACGTTGTAATTAACCACAAAGTAAGAGTTAATGAAAGCCATTAGCCTAATAAAATAGCAGCAGCTCAAGAGTTCTGTTACATATCAAATACATATTAGTTCATATCGTTATATACTAGAATTATGACATAAACCAGAACGTTCGTTATTTACCTATTTTCCTTGAACATTGTGTACGAGAGAAATGGCAACTCTTAAAGGAAAGAAAATGGGGAAATGAATATACAAAAGCCAATTGCAAGTATGCCTTCTTTTAAAGTCATAATTTTAAACTCAATCTTTTTCTATGTTGTTTAAAAAGCACAATCTGAAAATGATCCATTCTACTTCCTTCATTGGTTCTGCAGCTCAGCCATGCTTGGAGCAAGAACCAGAAGTGGCCGGTGAGGAGGAATCCAGTCATGTTTCTGTGAATAAATCTGACCTTGATGCTCAGCAGCTTCCTGCTCTGCAGCTCAGCCCCAACATCAAGTGCTTAGTGTTTCCAAGAGGGGACATCACACGATTCAAGCCTGCTAGGTAAGCTTATCTGTTAGTTATGGTCAATTCTTAAGGCCTTTTTAAAGCTCTGTATTTTATAATTCAATAATTATAATACAGTGTTTCCCCTACCATTGTAAAATTGCAACTGAAGTAATCTATCTACGGTCACTTTTCACAACGCCTATGTTATTTATACAATGTATGTGCATGTTTCAGTGTCCACTGCTGTGCGTATTTACATTCTCCCTCCGCTCTGTTTCTGAAGGGCGGGGCTCCGCTTTAAATGCATCAATGAAAGGAAGAAGTGTAGGCTACATGATAAGAAGGGAATACAGTTTGAATAAAAGTAATACAGTACAGTGTAACACTGTACTTTATTACTTTTTAATGTACAAATACTTTGTTACTGTACGATATCAATAACAATAATCTGCTCCAGAGAGTGGGGGGGTACCCGAGCAGCACCCTGCCAAGGCAGTAAACCTAGGGGAAACACTGATAATATATATATTTTAAAATGGTTCAACAGGACCATTTATATCATGTCAAATGTCTTACTCAAAGTGTATTCTGATTCCTTCTTGTCCTTTTTGTCCTCTAAAGACCAGACATGTTTGGGTGTTTGGGTTACTACCTGATGGACGCAGCGTCTGTGCTGCCTTGTCTCGCACTGAACGTACAGGAAGGTCACAATGTGCTTGACCTCTGTGCTGCTCCAGGAGGAAAGACCCTGGCTTTACTTCAGACCAAGTCTATAGGTAAGAGGGCTTCTCCCATCCTTCTGTTTTGCTCACACAGTGCTTCTGTCAGCTGTAATTAACCCTCCATCGGCTGCATTCAAAGGTTTTTTCGGCGTAAATGACGCCTCCGTTTCTAGGACAACGAGACTGAGAAAAGTCCTTCACAGCTACGTTCCCAAGCCGCTTTTGTCAGACGAGAAACTACGCATCACCACCTTTGATGGGACCAAGTGGGGCGAGATCGAAAAGAACACTTTTGACAGAGTAAGTCACTGACATGTCATCATTACATTAATGTACACAATGTAAACAATATAATGTTTTTCATTACTGCAAACATTGTATTCCAATTTTATTTATGTTTTCAACCATATCCAATGCAAATGTTGCTATATTTTACTATATTTTTGAATGTTATTATAGTTTTCTCAATATCCTTTTCTATCTGTGTTTTTAATTTTTTTAAATGTTTATGTATGCGCCATAACACCAAGTAAAAATTCCCCGTATGTGTTAACCTACTTGGTGATAAACCGGATTCTGATTCTGATCATGTTGCTTGATACGAGACGTGTTTATCCTAACCACTTTTTCCACCTCTTCCTTTTGTCTTCCAGGTCCTTGTTGATGTCCCTTGCACCACAGACAGACATTCACTCATGGAGGACGACAACAATATATTCAATAAGAACCGGACGGGGGAGAGACGCCGGCTGCCGCAGCTACAGCTGGATCTGCTGCTGTAAGTTTTGGTGAACCTTTAAAGACATTGTGGTTATTATCTTTGAATGTGGTTACATTTAGTCTCATCAATATAAAGTGAAGCCACAAGAGGACAAGATTACTTGTATTGAATACTCCCTCTCTCCATCGTGCAGGGCGGGGATTGAAGCAGCTTGTCCAGGAGGGGAGATCCTCTACTCCACCTGCACACTTTCTCAAATGCAGAACCTGAGTGTGGTGGAGCAGGCCATCCACACGGCTCGAGAAGACCACGGCATCCAGCTCCAGGTCAGACACACACTCTACAGGGGTTATTAAAGGTCCATCTTATCTATTTTACACCAGTTCATTAATGGTAACATTTGTTTTCGGAATTCTGACACATTTAATTTCCTATATAAAAGTCGGGTGAGAACAATTCTCACAATCTAGTTCCATTGTTATCTTTTAAAAATCGATCTTTTAAAAATGTTTATTATAAATGTGTAGCTGAGGTGCTTGAATGCGTCAAATGGAAGAGCAAAACGTTTTTGATCACACAACTTGGAAGAAGTCTTATGAGCCACCACTCTTTATTATTGAACAAATATCTATTTCAAGATTCAAGGGTTTTATTGTCATATGCACAGTAGCTTCAGTGTAGTTATGGCAACGAAAATCTTAAGTACCTAGCACCTCCAACAAAGCAACATATTATATATAGGACATAAGACAAAATAAAAATAAAAAGCAAACATTGAAATAAAACAAAAAAAAGGCAAAGTTGGAGAGCAGCTAGAGACATGGCAGCCGTCCACGGCGCCATCTTTTCTTCTCAAATATTCTCAACCAAGAATTTTGTAACTGTAACCATCAAAAGTGAACACTTCACCTCTCCTCTGCTCTGCTCTGTGCCGAAGCTAAGCCAAGGCACGAGAGCAGAGCAGTGTACTGCTGCAGAATGAATACTAATACTTACCTTTATCTACAGCTGTACACAGATTCTGGGTTATACCACAAACAAATAAAAAGCTGCGCAGCATTCAAATGTTGATTGACGTTATGAATAGGGATGGGTATCGTTTGAAATGTATCGATTCCGATTCCGGTTCTGCTTATCGATTCCGGTTCTTATCGATTCCCGTTTCGATTCCAAAATTGTAAAAGAAAGAGGTCAAACCTTTAGATAACAAATATCTTTATTCTTTTAAGCTTTAACTGACATTTTTACAAATAAAAAAATATACATGATGCACAAAGGCTGTGCTTTATTTTAACAGAGCTATGCCTGTGGCAAGCTATTAACAGGAATTACACTGTGCCTCGTCTTTTTCTTTTTTAGTGTAGTGGAGCCTCACTTTAGAGTGTCTACTGCGACCCATCTTTGGTGTTATGAAGTGACTGAGCTCGTGAACTGTCTACGGGAGGGCGGGGGGAGCCTCGCTGCGGGCCAACTGTGGACCTCTGTCGCATGTCAGCGCAACTTACATGATGCCGTTTAAAAAAATTAAGGAGCGGTGCCGGCCGTCAGCGAACCGAGCCGGCCGTCAACGGCCCGCTGATGACCGGCCGTTCTGTGATTCTCCAGAACACACAGATGGCCAGTCCGCTATGTATTCCACCGGGTCACCGTGGCGCAGACGGACCCGGTGGAATACAGGGTCTACCGCGTTTAGGAACCGTTAAGCAGAACCGAAATTGTGTATCTTGTATGGGTACCCGGAACCCGGCATTTTCTTATCGGTTCTCATCTGGAACCGAGTTTCGGTTCCCAACCCTAGTTATGAATGAGTTCAATCTACTCAGTACAGCCTGTCTGAAACTAAGCAGGTCCAATGACAGTCTCCAGCTGAGAGAAAACATGTCAGTCATTTTTTATATAAGTAAACTAGGGCATTTAAATGTCGCTGAACGGTACCAACCTGTTTTAACCAAAACCCTGACGCACACTTTGTAAGCGTCAACCAGAAACAGTTTAACAGAGATTCAATGATACAACCCAACACAGATTGATGAAGATTTTTGACCACTAGGAATAAAATGACATCAAATAATTTGACCTTTTTTAATTTCCTTATTCAGGTTGTTGATCTGCGACCCCTCACACACATGTTTAGGAAAACCTTTGACTTTGCCCCCGACCTCCCCCTGGGTGAGATGGTGGTCCCGCATTTAGCCGCTAACTTTGGCCCGATCTACATGTGCAAGCTGAGGAGGCTCACATAGACTCTGGCCTGATGAGTTGCTTTGCACCAAATCTTTGTGGACATTTGAATGATTTGTTGATGCTTTATGGACTAAGTAGAGGACCCCCCTGTGGACTGTGGAAGCACTGGACTACGGTTGGTCAAATGTGACGGGACACACAAAGAATCCGGGTGAAGGACCTCGGCTGAGAGATTATTATTGTGGACGGCATGGAACTGCAGAATTGTATGGAGACTTTTGGACTCAACCTACAGGAACACCAGTTACATTCATACATTTTGTTTGCTTTGAACATTCTTTTTATTCATTTTGAAGAACAAGGAAATAACCACACTTGGTTACCCAGTAGCATATGCACTGAATTATCATAATTGATCCCGAAAACCACACATCCGGCCTCAAGAGCACAAACATTTGTAACAATTTTCCACATGGACAAAACAATCCCTCAGCCCAGTCAATTATGCCAGACTGCTTTTATTCCCCAAAATATTTCTAAAATGTTCTTACTTAAAGGTGAGTTTCCGACTGAAACGGTAATGTATAAAATATAGGTAAGAATATCAGAGACTTCCACTATTGAGGATAATGAGATTCATTTGCAACATTATAAGAAATTGAACATTTCTTTGCATACATGCATGAAAGTGGACTCTGGTTGTTTCAATGTCACTAAACCTATTATCTTTACATCATGTCCTCTAGAATAAATGCTTTTTTTCAATTCTCTGTTTTCTTATTTGATCAGCTTTGCAATGTCTTTTCATATTGTAGTTATATTGTGTCCCTGTAGATGGCAACACCAGCTAAGATTACAGCGTCCTGTATACGTTGTGTCCACTAGAGGACACTGAAGAAATGTCTGTTAGCTCCACTGTGTATGCCCTTAGAGATCGCATTACTAAAACACACATTTCCATCAGAATGACCTGCTCTCTTTAACTCTGCAATGAGAACGGGTTTGGGCTTGTTCTCTGGTTATTCATCAGGTTTGATGGCTTTGCCTAATAACGCGTTGTGTGGAAGCAGGGTGTGTAATGGACAGGCAGGTAATGACTTATTTGACTATTTGGCTTCTCACATCTGAATCTGTGCAACTTTCATTATTATATCTGGATTGAGTCTGTTTTGCATTGGCATCACTCAGAGGGGAAGTGTTTGCTCTGCCTAATGCGAGCGGAGAGGTGCCGCTTTTTCCATCACACCGCCGATGACCCTTTATGTTGTCCTGGCCGGGCAATGTAGCGTGAAAAAGGTGTGTGTGTGTGTCTAACGAGTCCACCATCCACATCCCACTGTCATTAAGCTGCTCCAAGCGCAGGAGCCGACTCCCATCCCCGTGCAGGGTCGGACGGCAGCCATGCGGCTCCCAGATGAACATTAAAGAGGCAGCAGAGAGCTAAAATGGGACGTTTTGCCCCTCTGCTTTTTTGATTCCACAGATGAGTGCAGATAATTTTCGGTGCGATTGTGAGTGATTACTGTATTACTGCGGTAAAAGGGGGATGTATCTGGGAATGCAGAGGGAATTAATGACACATAAAAACTATTTTTGTATTGACTGCTTTCGTCTCCAGGGCCTCGGATGCCTCTCCGTACATCTTGTGATTACCTAAACGTATTGTAAATATGTGTTTCCTATGGGCTCTTACATAAATTTACATGTTTTAACACTCGGGAGACGGCAGGCGGTTAGAGATGAGTTACTCTCCATTCTGCCTGTCTATAGAATCCACTGTCTGCTGTCTACTTTATTATTGAATTAGCCAATGAACCGCTGTGCGTTTGTGTCCCTGTGTGTAAGCCTGTGTTAGGCAGACATCTGCTGTGTATTAGAAAGATGAATATTATGGATTTATCTTCCAGGCTTCTGTTGCGTCAAATACCATTTCAAATGTTGCATTATTGTTAATAAACACACTAATGGTGTCATGTTTTCACCTAGTACCTCACAAGCTGCTGAATGAATGATCGTGCACCATTAGTGATGACCTCTATCTATTGAAACTGGAACACTGAAGTTTGTTGGTAAATGATGGCAAAAGGGAAAAGCACTGACAATGGTGGAAAAGTACATTTACTCAAATACTGAACTTAAGTACACATTTTAGGTACTTCTACTTTACCAGTCTTTTAAATGTGCTACTTAATATTTCTACTTAACTACATGTTAGAAGCCAATATTATATTTTATAATTTACTACATTATTTGGCAGCTCTAGTTACTAGCTACTTTATTCAGATTATGAGCTTAATATAGATCAACTAATAGGTACAAATTATCATTATTATTTAATTTTAGGATAAGATATCCAGGAGCAATTCTAATTAGCTTCAAAGTTACCAGTTGTGATAAAAAATGAATGCATCAATGATCATTATCCAGTGATTTTATATATTTGATTCGGAAATGGACAAGAATGCATACTTTTCTTTTGTTACTGTAAGTATATTTTAATGGCGATATTTGTTCTACTGTTACTTAGGATTTTGAATGCAGGACTTTAACTTGTAACAGAGTATTTTTACATATTACTACTTTTACTTAAGTACAAGATCATGACCTCTAAACCTTAACAAGTGTTCAGATCTCAAAATATGAACTTTATCGAAATGATCACCTGCTCTGAAATGAAGGATTCAGTTTTGTGTCTTCAGCCAATTCGGAGGTGAAGATGTAGGTGTCTTCATGTTTAGTAAAGAAACACACAGAAACCCAGTTGTGTATTTAAAGCAAATGCTGCTGTTCCCGCAGCCCAGAGGTGAAGCTCAGACGTGTCCCAGTTGGCGGTGGGAGAGGGGATTTCCCCGATGGGGGTCTTTGTTGCAGAGGCAGTGTGTAGACTGAGCCCAGCAGGATGTCTCTGCCACAGGGCGGATAGAAAATGATATGTAGTGTGGGATTTTATTTTCATATGTACACATTTTTTACGTTTATTCCTAGATTTCTACTGACTTTTACAGGCACCCAGGTGTCAATTTACTTGTTTATTTATGTTAAGGACATTGCACATTAATCCACATTGCTGTACATGAGCCAGTATTAGCCAGCAGGCACATTTTCAACTGTTGTCCTTGGCAAGATGTTAAATAACCACAACAAGACTAGAGAAATAAAAACATAATTAAATAGAATACAACAGACAACAGCAGTACAACAATAAACAGCAGTACAACAATACATAGGAACAGCATTAGAACAATACATAGGAACAGACAAACATGCAAACAGATAAAATACTATCATGATACAGTTAAAAGTGTAAACATTTTTGATTGCTTAAAAGCCAGTTCTTATGATAGTGGTTACATGTATGATAGGAGGTGTTATTCCTTATCTGTATCAGTTGTGTTCCAAAGTGTTGATGACCCTCACAGAGAAACAGTGTTTACTAAAGGAACTGGACCTAAGAGGGACTACACAGTCCCCTCTTAGGGCAGACCTTGTGGTTCTGCTGTTTGAATGTGTGTGTTACAGTAAGGACAGACTGAGGAGATGCAGTTGACATGCATAGGTTTACCTCTTCCCTTTCCTACTTCATTCTCTTCAGTTTTCTTTTCATTTTCCTCCACGCTGGTGAAGCTCACATAGAGATTTGAAGACTCACTGGATCTCAAACTGTTTAGAGGCTCATTTAAATTATGACACAATTGCCCTTTTGCACAATTCCCATCTATATTTTTGGATGTGTGATAATATTTAATATGTCAAATGTCATTATTCTGGTATCTTCTTGTATCAAAATATATATTGATATGGAGCTATATTATTGAACTACCTTCAGTGTTAGTTTTCTGGTGGCACAGGCCTGTGAAGATACAGTACTTTCATAATAAAGCATCAAATCAAATCAAGTTTTATTTATATAGCACATTTATAAACGATTTTTGGTCGAGCCAAAGTGCTGTACATATAATAAAAATAGCCTACAGTAGAGACACTTTACAGCAAATACAACAGCACAGATTGTTCAGAATATCAGTATGAGAAAAACGACACCCTCTATCCCTCTAAAGCATGCTTAAATGTAACATTTAAGAACATGAGATATTTACCGTCTTTTCTGTCGCTCATAGCTAAAACGTTTCCCTTTATACTATTTCAAAACTTGTGTCAACCACGCCTTGTACACAAGCCATACACTTGATATGTTCTCTAAGCATCCTCCGAATGCCTCAGTCCTCCATGAAGTGGCTGAGAGTTTAGTGAGGCCCCCATTGGAAATTCAACCGTAGGTTTAGGCTGCAGCCAGATTAAGAAGAGAGAGAATGGGGGTTTTCTTCTCTCTAAGAAGATTAACCGGGGAGGGGTGAGATGGCAGTCAGTGTTTAAGAAAAAAAAGGACACGAAGAAATTGGAAGATGAAGTGGAACTAAAGGAGGGTGGCCCAGGACACACAGTTCAGCCACCTGTTGTCTTTCTCTATCTATTGCACTACTTGATTTTACACTTTATGATAAAAGTCTTGAGTCTTAAAGGTAAAAAAGTCCAGGGATTTGAGTTGCAGTTTCCCCTCAAGCATCACGTATGAGTTCAATCTCTTTTCTTTGCATGTGTATGTGCAGCTGTGAGCCTGATTGTACTCTCCCTTAAGTTCCTGCTGGTGGTTTCCAGGAGGGCTTTGATGTGTATCTGGGCAATGCACTATTAGAGGGATTTCCCTGGGCCTGACAGCTCAGAGAATATGTGGCGAAATGGCAATGCCAGTGAGCTAAAAGAATGCTGGAAACAGGATTAGGATCATATTCTGGCAGACCCTGTCACCTCCTCAATGGGCCGAGGTTTCTAACGCTGGCACTTTTCATTCTCGCCATGCTTAAAACCTTTAAGAGAACCATGGAGAGGAGGGAGGGGGGAAAAAGCACTGATTGAATGGTACACTGTGATTTTTTGTGTGGGGGGCTTGCTCCGGGGGGCTGTGTGTGTGTGAGAGAGTTAGTAGCAGGAGATACAGAAAACTGGTAGACTTATAGAAGCAGGCATTTTCTTGCTTAAAAATATGTAAACATTACAGAACAAAGGGAAAAAAAACGTTTGTTGCTTTCAATAAAAATACTATTTTTTTAAAAGAAGTAAAATCTTTAATCATGTCGGACAGTATAACTTAAAGGGGCCCCATTATGCACATTTTCAGATTCATATTTGTATTTTTGCCTCTACTTTGACATATTAACATGCTTCAATTTTTAATAAGCTCTTTATTTTTCTGCTGCACCTCTTTTCACCCTCTGTCTGAAACCAGAGCCCAGTCTGCTCTGATTGGTTAGCTGGCCGGCTCTGTTGTGATTGGTCAACCGCTTAAAGATGTGTATGAAGGCCTCTTAGCGTATCACGTACAATGTGTTGGAGAGCTAGCCAATAGAAGCGCGATTGTTACATATGGATGTCACTATGTCCAGGAAGTAAACAAAGGAGTCCAATGGAGGCGTTTCAGGCAAGCGGGGAGTGTGTGTGAAAGAAACTCTCTCTGGAGCAGACTTTGGGATTTAAGCCTCTGCAGACCATTAACATGCACAAAAAGCTATAGAACACGCTTCAGAAAAGGAAAACCTCAAAAAGGGAAAACCTCAAAAAAACACAATCGGGCCCCTTTAAAGGATTCGGTTTCATATCATCCTATAGCCATCATTTATTGGAAAAATCATTTTTTTCAGTCCTCACACACACAGACACACAAATACACACATGTCAACACTTGCTTAAAGGAAAGTGGATTGAGATATGTGGCAGCCTAGGTGGTTATGGAAGGTAAAGTGGTGAATATACAGCCTTGAGTGTTAAGAGATAGAAGCACCTGATCCAGCATCAAGGGCTCAACACACTTGACCCTGCAGCGGTACAATCTAGCAATCCCTGTTCGACCCTCAGGGCGTGTGTGTTTGGGGGATGGGCGTTTAAAAAAAAAAGGGAACATTTGGAACAAGAGTATTGTGTTATGTTTTCCCCTCAAAAGCCCCATGGGAGGAAATCCTGCCGCGTACCTGGACAGACTCCTACCCCCGGATAACAAGGACATTCACTTGTGCTGCATAGACACACCACAGTCTTATCAGTCATACCATCAGCCATGCCCTTGGCGGAGGACACACAACTTGTATGTGGTGTAATAAAGCACAACAAGGGTTTAGGGTGAGGTGTTACACCCACATTAACGCTGCTAATCTGCTGAGATCATTATCCGATTGTTGGATCGTGGTGATTCATAACGTGTGGAGAAATGCAGCAGCAAAGGTGCGCATTTGTTATTTACACACACACTGAGGGGGAAATAGGTGTTAGAGGCCAATTCACTTAACAGCAGAGCAATGTCATACAGCTTCGTTACGTTTACTGTGGGAAGAGCAAGGACACACATTTGGAATTGAGATGCCTTATTGCTTTGCTTTGAGTGTATGTGTGTGTGTGAGCAGGGTTGGGGTGGGGGTCTGTGCGTTTTGACAAACCATGCTGTTAAAGATATAATAGCAGCATAATCACCGCCCCAGGCCGTCATTCTTCAGGATAATGGCTTGCTTATTCATTGGGGATAGCTTATGTCTCCGTGCGCTTTTTTTTTTTTTTCAGATTACGTTGTTCCTGTTCTGTCTCTTTTACTCCAAACTCTTTGTCTCCATAAGAATTCTCATGCATTTTATTTGTATTTAATTTTTGTATTGTTCTTAATTTAATCTTCATCATGTCTTTTCATTGGCTTGATTTCTTTTCTTTACCTTTTCCCTCTCCATCACCTTTTTCCCATACTTTGTTTTGCCTGAACTATATAATATAACCTACATTATATTGAACTTGCTTACATCTGTTTTACTTTTGCCACATAAGGATTTTAAACACACTTTGTTGCTTCAGAGTAGGTGCACTCGATCAATTCGTTTTGAGGCTTGTGCAGTTGAAAGGCAAATTAACATACTTGTACTTTTGCTTATATATATATTATAAATGTTTTGGGCATTTTAATTGCAGATTTGAACTATAGCAACCCACCTTTGTCAGTGTTCGGCCATTACTACTCCTACTACATAAATATGCAACACAGATTCATTGTAAAGGTCTTCAAGCAATGTTTTTATTTGCGATTATTTTACAACAACACTAATTCAAGTCTACATTTTCAGGGAGGGGTAAAGGAAACAACACTGCTGATGGTCTGCTCCATCTCTCTCCTCCACCATTATAAATCTATCTACCACTGGACCAAGTAGTTTGACAGAGACAGTGGGGGGGGGGGGGACAGCATTAGAATAATAGCAACAACAGAACTCAAAGAGTCAAGACAGCAGTACACAAAGGACTCGGGTCAATTCACTGAAATCTGTTCACTTTTGTCTGGATTGCAGCATACAGTACATGAGGGGACAGTTTTGCAGCGATCCATATTAGTTCATTTGCTTCTTTCTAGCCAATTCCAGTGTAGAAAGAAATCACATTTAAAATATGAATCCAACCCAGGATCGTTACACAGACAACCAATAGAGGAGGGGGCTGCCGGTGAGCAAATACAATCTTACAATCTGACAGCAAAAGGAACTTTATCTGAGTCCGTTATCAATTGTACAACATAATATGAACTTTACAATTACCTTACCAGTAAACATTAATAGATAGACTTTTTTTGTATTTTACATATTCAAATAATGTGCATTTTTTTTCGTGTGAAGACATTACACATTAACAGAAAACATCGGAGACATGTGTGATTCTCCTCAAGTGCTTACAGACGGTGTTGCTTTCAATGACAAGCGGCATGTTTTCCTCAATAATGCGAGAATAACTGCTGACTAAATATGGGATGGGAAATGTATTCATTTGTCCACATTTGTTTTCCTTATCACTTTGTATTCAAAGTGATCAACTCATGTTTAAATGATGCCAATCATGTTGCCACAGAGCTTTTGAATATTTAAAGGCAGTCTTAAATGGTATTCATGTTCATAATTGCATTTGCCCCAGCTCCCTGAGCCCAGGGCAAAATGTAATTAAAAGCTTTGAGAATTTACTCACTGAAATCATTTTCTCATTATCAAGCCAGCCTCTGTACAAAGTGGCATATTACTGGCCATTAAACTGGTAAATGAGTCTCTTTTAATTATGCTATTGAGGACAACACAGCTTGAAGTTTATTTGTATGTATGTGCTGTTATGTAGTACATGCTATGTACATAACCACGCTGCTTAATTGAAATGTCAATGGTCCTGTGAAAGAAAGGCTCTCTCTGCTGCATGAGCGATGCCTTTTTCCTCCTGGCCAACGAGCCCAATTCCTTCAAAAGTGCCTCATTTATTCACATTGTTCTTGTAAACATTATTTGCATTGTCCTTTTTAAACCGAGTGCATCCATCATCAGCTGTGTACATCGATTTCAGTGATTCTTATTTAGATTTTTTTCAGATGTTAAGAAGGTCCAGCATTACAGTAGGTGTCTGATGGAAACATCATCATGTGAGTCATGAATACGTTCACTGTCCTCTGAGTTGGGACATTCATTTCATCCATCGCATCAATATTCAATATCTTGTGTCCTAGACCGTCAGACGATTTGGAAGCTAAGAGGAGTCAAACCAGCTGTTGATGTTTGGAGCTTTGTAGGTCCTGTGCATGTTGTGAATTTTTGGACACCTCTGCATGCTCCTAAAGAACTATCACAGTCTCACATACACACAGTGGGATGGGGTGATGTGTGTGTATGTTGAGTTTGTCCTCCATACAATCTGATCCTCAGTTAGACATTGTGTCCAGTCCCAGCGAGGCGGCGTGCTGTTTGGCTCTCAGACGCAGGTTCTCGATGCTGGTGGTCTTGCTGTTGTGGCTGGCCAGGCCGCCCGCAGCCGGCGCCTGCATCAGGGGGCTGCCCCACACCTGCTGGGCGTGATGGGACAGGGACTGGTAGTAAGACTGGCAGGGCAGAGAGCCCAGCGGGGCGGGGGGCATGTTAACATTCATCCCCAGGTAGGGGAGTGAAGATGGGGCGGAGAGGTCGAAGGCAGGGTAGTGCACCATGTTGTTGGTGGCGGCCATGTGCTGACGGAACTGCTCCTGCAGACGGAACAGGCTGAGGGGGGAGGAAGAGTAAGAGTGGCTCTGAGGGAGGGGGCCAGCGCTGGACATGCCGCCGCTGGAGGAGGAGGGCGTCACGGACGGAGAGACGAAAGGAGAGTCTGGACAAAGACAAGAGGAGATTTTAATTATTCATTCAGCTGATGAATACAGTCTTGCCAAGAATAGCATATTCAGCTTCCTGTCAGAGTAAGATCAGGTTTCATAAGTTCTTACCTGGTTTAGGGCTGAGTCTTTTGCAACCTGGAGATCTGTCCTCAGGAGTCGCTGCTCTCTCACACTTCATCTCCTCTCTCTGAGATTTACCCTCGTCCTCCTTATCTGTGGCATTGTCCTCTGTCGCAGACTCGCTGCCAGAGTGTTCTGCTGATGTGACATTCAGTTCGATGTCCAGGGGTTCGGGACAGACCCCTGCACCCTCTGTCTCCAGAGAAGAGGAGGAGGAGGAGGGAGGAGGGAGTTGGGTGTCAGGAAGGACAGTTGTGGAGGGAGCTGCATCCTCCTTCTCGCTTCCTCCTTCTCCTGAGGCTTCCTTCTGCTTCTGAAGCTGCTCTTTCTGCAGGCTGCGCTGCTTCTTACGGAACTTGGCTCTGCGGTTTTTGAACCAAACCTGGTGGCAGAGGGGAGAAGAGGGCGAGTTAGAGGGAGAACAAGCTGAGGAGATGTCCAACTATGGGCACAAACTGTAGTACCAGTCTGTATCAAATGATTGAGTGGTATATAAAAAGCCCAGAAAATGTCAGCTACATAAAGTTCAAGATAAATCATAATCAAAATTACATCAGTTTTAACATTATTAATAGTTTAATTTGTACTTTAGTACTTTTTCGTATTCAGATGACAACCTATTTCTGTGCCCATTCAATGAAAAAAATGGATTCAATACTCTCTAAAATTATTTTATTTTCCTGTTTTGGTAATAATGGACAGTTATAAATAAAAGACTTATACATATATATTGTGAATTTTCTCACTACTTCTTTAATTGCAAATAAAGTTGCCATTCAAAGATAATGCACACACATTTGATAGTGTACAAACACAACAAAACACTTTAGAGGTGCCCATAATATACAACACCCGCATTAAAAATTACATAATTGATCAGATGGATAAATAATTCGAAGACAACATGTAGCATTAAAAGCCCGTCTAACCTGCACGCGGGCCTCGGGCAGGTTGGTGCACATGGCCAGTCGCTCTCTCATCACCACATCCGGGTAGTGTGTCTTCTGGAAGGTCTTTTCCAGCGCCTCGAGCTGCTGTGCGGTGAAGGCCGTGCGGCTGCGGCGCTGTTTGCGGTGCTGAGAGCCGTAGCGAGCCTCCAGGATGATGTCTTGAAATGCACAGCCGTTGGAAAGGAAAAACACACGGAAAGTTTATTTTAATGTTCGTCAAATAATTAAACAGCTCACTTGTATTTGCATTACTGTCAGCCGGTCTGATTATAATATGTCACAATTATATTTTTTCAACTAGCTTGAATAATTTGTTTGCAGAAAGGGCAACAATATGCATCCAAAATATGAGTTTGTGTGTGAGCGTGCACTCAATTACCAGCTAGTCTCTCTGCCAGTGTGAGCGCGTGCACGGATGGCCGGTAGTCGGGCGCGTGCTGCGCCTGCTGCGCGGCCTGCTGATGCAGGTTGTACATGGCGCTCAGCGAGTTCATGGCGTGCAGAGAGTAGCCGTTCACCCCGTAGTGCTGCATGCTGGGAGGTCGCTATACCTGCGGACCGGAAGAGAGTGCTGTGAATTAAAGAGGAAGGAATGGAGTTCATTTAAGGACATTGTGAAAGTAAAGCCGCGTGGATGCTGATGGGTGCAGTGCACTGAGCTAAAACTCACCGTTATGACCATGTGTTGTAAGGTATCTAAGTAGATTTACTGAAGTACTTTACTTAAGTACCATTTTGAGCTGCTTTGTATAGGCTATACTTCTGCTTCACAACAATTTAGAGGTTAATCGTTTACTTTTACTTCACTACATTTATTTAATATCTTTAGTTAGGCTACTTTGCAATTGTTTGTAATTATGTGAAATATAAACAACACCTAAATAAGACTAGTTACACCTGGAGTAAATTCAAAAGCTACCCTGCATATATAAAGTAATTTAAATTAGCTGCACCTTTACCAGCTTTGATAACACGTTGATGCAACAATATTGAATCAAAAATATATGATATATTATTTTGAAATGGGCCAATCTGCATAATACTTTTACTTTTGGTAGCCTACTTTATGTAGGCTCTCTGAATACTTTTGCACTTTTACTTAAATAACATTTTGCATTTTGAATGCAGGACTTTCAGAGTATTCCTACGGTCTACTTTTACTTCAATATCTGAGTAGGTCTACTTATTCGACCTGGTAATGACAGAAAATAAGTCAAACGTATTGCAGCCTAAATATATTAAGAGGCTTGACACGACACGAGCTTTTTATTAGTATCCTTTACATGAGGTCCTCGCGCTTAAGGGCCAATATATTTTGAAGTGCGCAGTCAGACTAAAGTGTTATCCATTAACATCCAATTATCGCTGTGTTCAATCCATTAATTATACAAAAGACTTTTAATTGGGGTAATTATCACTCATTCCCATAATGAACCGTGACGAATGCCTTATTCATGAATGTATTCACGTCGTTTATGATCCCGGAGCAACCAACTCCCCAGTGAAAAAACGTTGCTTGACAGATCAAGGCGTTGATGAAATGTATGGAAAGGAAATAAGATTTGTTCCGGGTGTCGGTGTCCTAAACCTGCGACCAGACAGCAGGATTATTTTTGAATAGATGATTACAGAAATGTCATTCTCAATAAGTGTTGTTTAAATTAGTGTATTACTTGTTCTCTTTTCAAAATTAATTTCCAGAAACGTGTACATTAAGTTTAGGTTGTGTTATTTTAAAAATAAAAATGTAAAATGTCTTTAAAGTCTCGCATTGAAGCAATTTACAAAACTCTATTTGTAGCTGTCCTCCATGACTGAGATTGTCATAGATGTATAGCCTTCAGGACACGATTAGATATGTATTAGTACGGAGGAGGCTGACAGGAGGGAATACTTGAGAGGCCCAAACAGTTATTATAACTGTTACAGTCCGCAGAGAAAATATATCAATCTTTCTCCATATGACAGGTACACTAACCAGAAAAATTGCTCTTAAAGTTCTGGACTGATACTTTTCAGGTTATCATTTAGCTAATTTCGTTTTTATTTAATCTCTCTAATTCACAACGTTTAAAAACAAAATGGTGATGTAAATTTCAACAAAGTAAAGAAAAATCAGAAAGTGTTGGTAAAATTATAAAGAGTAATATTTGATATTGCAGAATCTTTTAAATTGACCAATGCTCTGAACACATTTTCTTCCGGATATTAGTTTTAATTTAAAACTAAATTGTTGTTAATTTTAAGTGACCTTATTTCTGGTTGACGTCTTTTGAATATCTATAGTTTTTGTAAAAATCAAATGTCAGTTTTAAGGATTTGATTTCAATATTAATTGTATTATTATTATTATTATTATTATTATCATTATTATTATTATTATTATTATTATTACTATTATTATCATTATTATTATTGATTTTATATGGCCAAATAAGCTATTATAAAAATGTGTTGTAAGTCAGAAAAGACTAGGTGGTCGTTTTTATAACAGGCACTTTTTCCTATCCACTTCGCAGCTTTTGAGTGTGTTTGCGTGTGTCTGTGCGTGTGAGTGTCTGTGTGTGTCTGTGCGTGCGTGCGTGTGTGTGTGTGTGTGTGTGCGTGTGTGTGTGTGTGTGTGTGTGTGTGTGTGTGTGTGTGTGTGTGTGTGTGTGTGATGCCCGCAGTGCCCATTCCCAGCCTATTAAGTGGCTGCGGCGGCTGATGAATGTGATCAGAGGGCGGTGGGGAATAGTTTAATTCGCCGGGACAGAAGGTGCTTCGCTAAACATTTACTTTACTCCCCCAAGTATTTGAGTTGAATGGGCCCCCCCTCCCCCCTCCCCTTCCCCTCTCTGGCGGCCTCTTATCCCATCGCCCCGGGGCAACGTTTTGGCTGAGATGTATGGCCTCTCCGCGCGTAAAAATATGCATGTTGATCCCCATTTGGCTCCCCGTCTAATGGAAGTGCAAATAGGTTTCGACTGCGAGGCCCTCCATTTATCATCAACGGTGACACGGACGGACGTACAGTGGGACTGAGGTGGGTAGCTCAGGGTGGGAGCTCCCGAGAATGAATGCGCGTTCACGCGTGGGTGTGTGTGTTCTAGTATAATAGGCCAACGATTTTTGCTCAATTCTACTTTTTTCCTTTTCTGTTTTCTCTGAAAACAAATGTGTTTTTAAAAACGCATAAAAAAGCCAGTTCAATCAACATAAATGCACCATCAATCTATTAACCAATATGTTCATTTGTTTACACCTGCAACCAATCATACAAGTTTGAGGGAATACACATCAGCTATTGATTTTGACTTTTTGTGTGCAAAATTCAGTTATCTGCAAATCAAAATAACTGCTTGTCAAATGCATGTTTTCAGACTCTTTCCCCCCTTATTTTGTAGTGGAAGTCAACTTTGTTGCCTGCCACTATACCCACCTTTTATATTTACCCCTACATGTCTGGTTATAGACTGTATCCTCCCCATATCAAATTCAGCACAATAGCATAGCTCATGGGAGCCTGTCAGTGTTATTGTCATTCATAAGCCTCTCTCTGCTCCAGGCACTGGGCCCTCCTGGCAGCCCTGCTCAATGCTTCGATTATCAGACCGTCATTATGTAAATTGGAATGTACAGTGCAACTCTTTGATCCGACTAAATTAGGATTTTTTTTATTTGCTAACAGCCCTGAGGGGCAAGGGTCGACCAGACAGTCTGCTCTTGCTGTGTCACAGTGTAAACTGTCAGAGGGCGAGGGACGTGTTTAATTTGTACTGAGCTGTTATTATGAAGGATATTCGTTGTCCATGAGCCAGAGTGATATGTAAAGGTAATTCAATGTCCGATGTTTTGTTATGGTAAATAATTGTAAGACCCTAATGTCACATTATGGTTATTTTGTGAGAATGCATAAAAGACATAACCGTAAAAGCTTAAGAAAACAATATAGAAATAACCTTTACATTTGTATAACTTTAGAGAAACAGGAGTAGGCTACCTCTTATTTTGGACAGCTGATTTAGCTGTCTGGAAAAAAACATACACTTGTTAAGTGTTAGACTTTTATTTCGTTTTTTTATTATTTGTAATGAGGCCGTTTTGGATTGTTATTCTCAGGCCAGGTTGCATTGTGGGTTACACACTGAAACGTAGCCCTATACCAGATGTATTAAAATACAATAGGTCTTTTTATATTGCTCTTCTTTCCAAACACTTAAAACATTATCTTATTTTGATACAGGCAATATCACAACACGTGTGTCGTTCCTTTCACTTTACAAACACAATATTTTGATCCAGAGGGACTGACAATGTAAAGTCTAATAAAAATGCAAACAAGTTTAACATGAACATTAAAGCATTAATGAATGACGTTTTTTTCAAAATGCAACATGAGAAAAATGCGTGACTAAATAAAGAGATGAAGAAAGTGTTTACCTCTTGTGGAGACCGTTGTATTCTCCGTCAGTTCCCTCGGTAGAGTCCGAGCGGCGCTGTCAGGTTTCTCTTCCGCTGCCGTTTGTTTTTAATGCCCACTGTTGTCTGTCCTTTTGTCCGACAGTAAGAGAAGGAGTGTGGGCAAAGTAAAAGTCATCCAGAGTCTGTTTCTTCACTTCAAGTCCGTCCGCTGGTGCTCCACCTGCTCATGTGAGAAGCTTCCATCTGCTGGTGCGCGAGAGCCGGGTGGAGGGACTTTAAGGAGAGCCTCGCGGGGGTCATGCTCGCTTTCTATTGGCTCTCAGGACTGTCAGTCAAGTCATTAAGGCAGCTGATCGTCCAGCGGCAGACTGTCGCACTGACTTCTGGAGTTATTTTTCAAATATGATCAATTTAAGGACATTATGTCCGCTAAATCCCACCGTGTCTGTCTATAGCCTACCTATTTTTTTTATTTTTTATTTATAACATTTGAAGCTATTTTTAATATCTCATTTGGCAAAACATGGTTAGATATTGATTTGTAATCGACATAAATAGAATGAACTTGATATATTTCAAAATCTGTATGTATCTATTACATATTTATTGTAGGCTAATAGTGCATTTAAACGAGAATAAAGAAAACATTCCTGTTTAGCAGTTTATCTGAAATATAAATTAAACATTAAGATATTTCTTTGAACAAAAAACACTTTACTCAAATTTCATGAGTTTCAATGATTTTTTTTTTTTTTTTTCAAATCTCCTATCCTCAAACTGACACTTCGATCATGAATCCAATTGCTTCTCCTTGGTTTTTGTGAGGAAAAGAAACCAGCCTTTATTTTGTTTGCTTTTCGGCTTTTTCCTGCATGCCACTGGAGGAGAGAGACTTTAGAGAGATGGCTAATAGATGCCAGGGTGCTGCCTTTAGACTCTCTCCCGGCCTGGAAGGATTTGGGATGGGATAGGGAAGACAAGACGCCATCTCAGCCTCCAAAAACCCCTGTCTTAAAATGACTGCGGGTAAGAGGATTAGGGCAATAATGCCCTTCTCTTTTTGAAGGGGTTTTAAAGAAGATTTCTTCTCCCGGAGCAAAACCGTTTAGGTAGGGAATTAAGGGCAGCGCAAAGTAGCCTTTTAATGTAAAGCTTGCATATTTTGTTGGGAGATTCTTTGTGAAAGTGCTTGGCCTATAACGCAGTTTTATCTCTGACCATGTTTCTCACTCTGAACACGTTTGAACAGTAGACAACAGATTTCATCGAACAGAGAATATTTATTTCAATGCGTTTTGAGGCACATTAAAACACAATTCAGCACCCAAATACACTGTTTACAGTCAGTGTTTTTGGACATTTATCATAACGTTTAAAGTTATGAGAGAAAGAGATGAGGCACTCGAGGTGTATTTTTTCTTAAAAGAAGTATGTTTTTTTTTACATCTAAAAAGTATCGTTGGACTATTTTGAAGTATAGCTAAAAACTGTCATTTATATTAGCTTAAAATTACATAATTGATTTGAATGTTGAAATACAAAACGACAGAATTAAATGAATATACACCAATTATTAACTTTTGCGGTATAGCCTTTTTTACCGTGAGAACAATATATATGCGTTTATTTGCTTGAACATTGATTAAGGCTATTTGATCAAATGTAATTGTTATTATTATTATTACATTTATTAGTTATTATTATTATTAACCTGTGTAATTGATGTCTTCGAAATGTCATCGCCGTGGTGCGTCTTTGCTTCTAAATCTGTTTTAGTTTTTTTAAACCACCCAAAACTTTTTGTGCTTCAAAGTCTTTCCCCTTTTGCCTGGAAAAACTCGTGTGCCTCTGTGGTTTCTGTCGCCTTGGTAGGCTCCTATCACTCGGTTTCTCTCCGAGGTCTGAGAAAGAAAGAGGATTAACTTGTGAACCAATGGAAATAAGAACTTAAACGGGAGGTAAATCTGGCCACTGTCTCTTTGTGAGGACCGTCTCTAAAGCAATTAAAGCGAGAAAGAGTTTCTTCTCAGCGCCTCTCCACCTAAAGCTCCTTAGAGAGACTAGAGCTGTCCAGCGCATCTGAAGGGCTTAAACGCCAAAAAAACAGCTCCCCTTACCCCTGTACACATGCACTGCTGAATACAAGGTGGGTAAACAATGACCTCTAGTTAACGAATAACCAAAAATAAAAATATTAAAAAATGTTAATATGGCAAAGGAATTTTGGTTTATTTGGAATGTTCCCATAACCTCTTAAAACATCTGGTCTAATATAGATTTATGTTGTTTCCTCATTGATTTCCTGCCAGGTTTAACCCTTTTTGAAAGCAGTTGTATTCCTTTTATCAAACGCATATCTAGAGTCTACTTTCTCCTCTTGTCTCAGCCAGTATTTGATAGAGGTATTTGACCAAAACCATCTCTAATGCCGGTGAATTCTGCTCTCTAATAGCTAATTAATACTCTTAATGATGTTTCTGCAACTTCATGAATACATTAGGGCTGCAATCCAGCAAGCCTCAGCCTCCCCGGCACCATTCAAGGGTATTTCAGCATCTGTTCATCCCAGGGCAATTAATCATTTTGATGTGTAGTTTAAAATCGACTTCTTGCAGGAGACCTTTTTTTGACAAGAATAACAAAGCAATTTGCCAGGAGCCACCTCTTAGACAGTTATTAGCAGCACTTCCATAGCAGGACCTGCCTTTCTATTTATTTGAAAAAATGTGTTGGATAAATGCATTTAAAAAGACAGCGACATTTTTTGCGGTTTATTTTCAGCACCACGCCTCTGAATCCTCCTGAAATCCCTTTTATTGGTGACAAGATCTCAGGATCTGCTCTGCAAATCCCTCCTCTAAAAGTTTCAACCTGTCAGTTTCCTCTAAAAGCTGAATAATTCCCCTTTTTTTTCTCTCTCCATCCATCCCCTTCTCTCTTTCTTCTTGCCCTCTTTTCTCCCTTGTCTCAGCTCTTCTGTCTCATTTCTTTTCCTTGCCTTCTCTCCTCTCTCTCTGTCGCTCTCTGGCCCGGATCCCTCTGCACAAGGGGCCCCATTGTGTAGTCCTAATCCAGAGGCAACACAGCTTTAGGGACATGCAGGGATAAAAGGCCCATTAAGCCCACAACTTTATGGGGGCAAATCTCTCCCTAATCCTTCGCTTTATCTAAACAAAAGCCCCTCTGCCTTAATCCACCTATGTGTTGAAAAAGAAGAGAGGAAAAAACTGGAGAGAGTGTCAGAGAATGAGGGAGAAAAGGAGAGGAGAGAACAAGAGGGAGAAAGAAATCTCACACACTGTAGGATTGAACGAGGAGAGATCATAGAGGCAGGGTCTAAAGTTTCCTGGAAGACCTAAGTAACAGTGACAAGCTTTCACCTGCATGGAGGAACTCTCACATGTGTTAACTACAACTGCTGCTGGAGTGAATCGTGATCCCCTGAAGGACGCAATTCATATTTTGACCATAAACCCACAAACACATCACAAAAGCATGGACACCGTTGAGGAAATTATGAAAAGCGTGGTATTAATAGTTGACCAATAGGGCTCTGGTGTTCAAAATTAATTTAGAGTATGACGTTTATTCTCAAAAGAGCTTTACCCGTTCAGCAGGAAATTGTTGGGTGAAGGTGACAGCAAGGTCACAGAAGGATAGAGTATGCAAGAAATTAAGCTTGTCATGATTATAAATATATTATTTAACAGACATATAGATTCAAATCTGGCAAACATAGCATGTTTCCAACTTGATTGCAATTGAAAAGATAGGTTTGTATTTCTATGAGCATTAGAAATCTTAAATAATTGTTGACGAGTCTTTTCTTTTTGAAACCCTGTTAAACAACTTGGGAATATTTGCAGTTTTTTCAAATGTGTGGTTGGATTTTTAGTAGTGAGACAGCCTGTTGTTGATATTGGTAACTTATTTTTGTGATTAGTTTTTCTTCATTATGGATATCAAGCTGAAAACTGCATCTCTATGAAAAATATGTGTTAAAATCTTACTTACCAGTAAAATATTGTATCCATGTTTTTTTAACAGTAGAGCAAGTCCAGTACCAAAGAAAGTTTGATTTCTGTGTCGCAGTCAAAGGATTGTCCAACTGAATATTCCAGATAGAGTTTAACTCGGGTGTGGCCTCTTTCACCCTCTGGTAATATTGACACAAGGTGTGGCCTCCTTTGCCCCGATTCCAATTAAAGAAATGGGTTCACGAGGCCAAATCTTAACAGCGATGACAAAAGCTAAAGCTCTTCTGTGGAGCCAGAATCCCTTCTCTTCCTGTAAAACATCTGTCTTTACCACAGAACACCCCACAGTATCTGCTCCAGCATACAGACTATCAGAGCCTAATCTGGAGTGGGGTTTAGCAGACTGAGAGCTCAAGTCTGATGGTTTAAGTCGGAGCTCAGAGGGAGATACCGGCTGATACCTGCTGCATTAGGGGTAAACACTCACACTAAAAACTTAGCTGAATGTGATGAGTGAGTTGAATATCTTGAGTTTGATTTTGGTGATGATTTTCCTTCTTAAATACCCTTTTGAACTGTGGTTTATTGGCTCCTTTCAGAATAAAATGTGCACCAATCTGTAAAAACTTCAAAAGCATCACATTTCTTTTACTTTCAGCGTGGCACTCATCATGTTTCCTTCATTAACACTCTCAATTACCGTCTCCTCTCCGGCTCCGCTCCCTCCTAATAGAGCTAACACAGAGTTAATGAAGCGAATAGTTGGGACAATTTAGTCATTAGAGACAATTAAGTCAATCCATTGCAATCCAACTCGGACCAGGAGAAAAGGAGAGATAGTCTGGGAGAAATCCAACAACCAGCCACCCAAACCAAGCACAGGTTCCTCTGCCGAGTCAGCCAGTGTCGAGAGAGCTTTCCACGGGATTGAAGGAATTTTCCCTCTGGTGGTATCACTCGTAATACTTGAACCATTATAAGGCTGATCAGCAGTTGGCTGAAGGCTGTTTCCTCCATGCAGGGATTACACCTGGCCTCAGGAGGGGGAACATGTTTCCCAAAGAGGCAGGCAGACACAAGGCAGCCTGGATGCATTCCACCACAATAAAGTATAAATCCGCCTCTTCACAGCGTATTACAGGAATGAACATAAGGGATTGTGTCATTGTTGCCCTATAATCTGGCTTTAAACTCCTTGTTTTACAAATGGTCCTCTTTAAAAAGCTTCTTTCTTTTTGTGTGGGTCTTTTTCCCCCACTCTCTTCATCCTGTATTAACCTGCAGTTTCCTCATCAGCAGTGTTTATATTAGTGTTCCCATGCATTGCAGATTTTAGGTTGTAACTATCTATATTTGTTCCCGTATGAAATGTTAAATGACACACAAGGGGAGTGGATCAACTCTCCTTTGAAGGATCCTGTGAATAAGCATATTTCTTATTTGCTTGTCGCCCAAATGGACCGTATACAGTACTGTACGTATTATAATATTCCAAATGCCTTTCCATGTGTCCTTGGCCTCAACAATGTAGGGTCATATCCTATCCTGATTTGGAAGTGGAGATGGAGGCACTTTTTTCTGTTCGCTGAACAGGCAGCATGCATGAAATAACTCCTGATAGAAATGGCTGTCATCTTCTCTTCTGTCTCCACCTCTTCTCTCTTTATGAACCTTTAGTTTAGTTTATTTATTTTTTTCGAGCGTGTAAAACCAAAGAAACCTAAACATTCATATGGTATTTGAAAACTAAGACAATCAATTTCCCCCAATAATAATTTAAAACTGTGTACAAAACAATTCAACTTGCAGTTTTACTATCAAGACAATTCTTTATTTTATTATTTTCAATTATTTATGCTTTATGTATGAGTTTAATACTATTTATAAGGGCAACTTTGGGGTTGCCAAGTGATAAAAAAAAGTGTAAATGTTTTCCATTTACCCTTTTGCTTGTTAGTAATGCAGTTTTCATAATGCAATCCTTCAACTACAAAAGTGAATTAGTAAATTACATTAATAAATGTATAACTTGTGAGAGATGAGGATGATTACCAGCTGAATTAATTAATTAATGGTTTTGTAATGATATACACACAGACATTGTAAATTATCCATTGGTTTGTTTCATGCTAGAGGTGTGGCTCTCAGTCAGTCTGTCAGTCAGGTTGGTTCCCATGACGATGCACGCCAAAGACTCTGATGCTACTGAACAAACCCCCAACATTTCGCAAGGCGCCATCATCAGGTCCACATTTTGATCGATATCCCTGAATATCCCATTAGCTTTGGTTGCCTGCAAACATAAAAGGTACCTGCTCAAGATGTTAGCATGTTGTAGCATTTGTGAATGTGCTGATGCTTGCGTTTGATTCAAAGCATTGGCATAGAGTGGTTATCTAACAGTTGGTAGAGAGGTAACATGAGAAAGAGACTCGTAGCCAGCTGTGTTTTAGAACACTGTGCTATCTTCTTTTAGACAGCCAGCCCTAATGATTCTCCATGAAACAGGTCTCTCTGCTCGCTTTGGCTATTAGGCAGTCATCGAGTTACTTTGAGAGGCATTTAAACAAAAGAAGCTCTTCATCAGTTTCTTATTAAGATGTGTTAGCTGCTGTGCTGATTGAGACTTCTGATGGATCAGAGGAACAAGCAACTGTGACAGACTGAAATGATTCATGGAATATCAATAATCTGGCCTGATCTAAAGCCAAGCCTCTTTCCCTTTAATAGAAATAGAGAAATACAGTTTGAGGACTATGCTCTTTAGACTGAACACAACAATGGTACAAACTTGATTTTAGTCAACAAGTAATTAACAGTTACATATCAATGATGAAACACTCAACATGGGCATGATTTGTTCTTCCCTTTGACCCACACACACACACACACACACACACACACACACACACA
>CALSBZ010046932.1:2904372-2924292 GCA_943591055.1 Gobionotothen gibberifrons
CTCTCTCTCTCTCTCTCTCTCTCTCTCTCTCTCTCTCTCTCTCTCTCTCACACACACATCGCCGCCTACCTGCATTGAAACCTGAGAGTGTGTCGGTGAAATCACTGTCATTTTTCTCGTGCTCATGGAACATTCTGCCCAGGTCCGAAAACATAATAAATAGATGGCCGCGCTGTCTGCTCTCAGGCTTTAGCATGTATTCGTAATGTGATCATTCTCAAACCCACAACGCTTAGATCACAACATCCATCGCCACTGCTTTAAAGAAGAAGAAAGACCCAATAAAGACTGATTTAAGAAAAAACATCTCTGAAAACCTACCTACTTTTAGTGGTTTGCCAGGGGCCTTTTAAAATGTATGTATAGAAATGGTACTTGTGTATGAGCTCTATGTAATCACAAACAAAGTAAGTAATGGCAAGACCGTGTGTTCTGTGTGTGTGTGTGTGTCAGCGGAGGAATCGTCTCTCTGCTCCTCTGCGAGCTCAGTGTAGGTGTTGAAGGAACATGTCATCAGAGGGATAGAGCTGTTTGGGGTTTGGAGTGTCAATTGGGGAGAGCTATGAGGGTATTAGTGTGTGTGTCCATGTGTGTATTCAGGTTTATGTGAGTGCGTTGCCCTACCGTTTACCTCTTGGCTCACCCAAATGTCTGCGTCCTCTCATCTCTCTTCTCCTCCCACTCATCCTCCTGCCTTGCTCCTAGTAGGGCATACCTAAGTCACTGAGGTATTCTCACAGCAGTGTGTCAGTGTTAATATTTACTCTGATCTCATGGCTGGAAGCTGGAGCTCCACCTTTGTCGGCCAGCGTACACCTCTGATAACTAGACGGCCATGTTTACAATGCCGACTGCCAAAACTGGATGTATGAAAATAGAACTGGCTAAAATAAAACTCCTCTGTGTGTCAGAAATACATATTATATTGTTTTATTTGGCCAAAGATAATTTTACATTACATTCAAATTATATCATATTTTTTATCTCAGAGGAAAACAAAAACGTTCGACCCACCAAAAAGAGTCAAAAGGAATGCCAGTCAAATGTCTTCTTAATTCAAGCAGTTGTCTGACATAAGGAATAAAGGAGTGTACATTGTTAACGGTAAAACAAATCAACTAAAAGTCAGTTAATATTTGATCGAAATGATACACATTATAATATTGTAAAACGAGATTTTTAAGGTAGGTTATGGTAAACAATCTCTAAAAGGGATCTTTTCTGCACAAAGATTATTCGGGGAAACATAAAAAATGACGCTCAAAATGTTAGAGCCTTCACTTCTGAGACTTCATTGTTTTGTTTTTTTAAAATAGCCTTTATGCTGGAAAACTTCAAGCTCTTGAGTTGGAAATCTCAATTGGCCTCTGAGCATCAGACACAGCTTCTGACCGTACACAGGTTTAACCAATATCATCCGTAGTGGCTTCATTTAACGAAAGTGTTCTAATGCAGGGTTATTGTCTATGCACTGAAAAAACTGAAATGTTGTCTTTAAATAAATGTATTATGTCAACAACCGAACTGTATTAGGTTAGTTGAAAGCAATAATATTAACTTAAAGGTGGGGTAGGTAATTTTGGAGAAACCAAGACCCTTGAGAGGGTGGTTGCTGCACAGCTTCAGTCCCATCTTGACATAAACAACCTCCATGAACCCTTTCAATCTGGTTTCTGCCAAAAACACAGTACCTGGTTAAAATCACCTACAACCTCCTCCATGCAGCTGACTCCGGACTTCTCACCATCCTCATCCTCCTTGACCTCAGCGCTGCATTCAATACCATTTCTCACCCACTACTCCTGGACCGCCTGGCTGGCATTGGGATCACTGGTGTTGCACTCTCCTGGTTCACATCACATCATATCTCACTGACACACAACAGTTTTTACAACTCGGTCGGTTCTATTTCACTGGGTGTCCCCCAGGGGTCAGTACTGGGTCCACTATTCATCATATATCTCCTCCCCCTGGGCAAAATCCTCCGTCACCATGAGGTTCATTTTCACTGCTCCGCCGACGACACACAGGTCTACATTTCCTCCAAACCCACCACTGCCCTGCCCCCCACCTCCCTCACCACCTGCCTTGAGGACATCAGGAGCTGGATGAGCAGGAACCTCCTGAATCTTAACAGTAGCAAAACTGAGGCCCTGCTCATCGGCTCTAAATCCACCCTCACCAAGTCACAAAACACCCCAGCATCAAACATCTTCTTCGACGGCTTCCCCATACCATTCTCTGCCCAAGTGAAAAGCCTCGGTTGCCATTCTGGACGGCTCCCTCTCATTCGCACCACACATTAAAAACATCACCCGCACCGCCTTCTTTCATCTTCGGAACATCTCCAGACTCCACTCATCTCTGTCCCAAACCAGCATTGAAATCCTGGTCCACTCATTCGTCACATCCCGGATTTATTACTGCAATGCACTTCTGACTGGCCTTCCCATCAAACTCCTCAATAGACTGCAAATAATCCAGAACTCTGCTGCCCGGATCATCCCCCGCACCAACTCATCCGACCACATCACCCCCATTCTCACTCAACTACACTGGCTTCCTGTACGCTACCGTATTGAATACAAAAACCTTCTACTCACATATAAAGCTCTCCACAACCTAGCCCCCATCTACATCACTGAGCTCCTTCAGGAGTACACCCCCTCCCGCACCCTCCGCTCTTCCTCCGTAGGACTTCTCACCATCCCAAGCTCTCGCCTCAAAACCATGGGTGCTCGAGCTTTCAGCTGCTCGGCTCCCAGACTCTGGAACTCCCTGCCACATATCCGACAGTCTGATTCCATAACAACATTCAAAACCCAACTCAAAACCCACCTGTTCAAACTGGCATTTTCTTTATAGACTGTACCCTGTGTCTTTTGTGTCCTTCTGTAGTCCACTTCCTGTTGTTTGTCACAGCACAGGTGTAACTAATGACGATGGATGGCTCTTTTTTGTTTAAAGCCGCAGTAAGCTGTGCTGAAAAACAGTGTGTTGGATTCCAGGACCTTGGAACTGGCACACCTGGTTGGGATGCATCCCTAATTAATGTTATTAATTACACCTGTGCTTTCCTTGCTATTGGCCATTGGGAATACCGGGAGTTTTCCCGGTGGGCCAGTGCTGTGCGTGGGCCGGAGGGCCAAAAAACAAACAAAAAAAAACAAACAAACATTTTATTTATTTATTTTTTTAAATAATTTTTTTTTTTCTTTGCCTAAATCCTTCCGGCCCACATTTGTAAGTGTTCCGGCCACTCCTTTTTTTGTTTTTTTTTGCTTACCTAAATCCTACCGGCCCACATTTGTAAGTGTTCTGATTGGTTGGTCCAACTGATGTAGGTAGATAGGTTCAAAATAGTGTAAATGTCACCTAAGTTCTACAGAATCTAGAGGTAAGAAACAAAATGTGTGCAGGACGAAGAAATAACCTTCAGTCTCAAGATTCACATTTCAATTAAACACAACGACCTTGTCACAGCATTGCAATATGGTCTTTGATTGGCCCCTTATATTGAGAACAAAGTACTCTTCCATATGCAAATGTGTGCAAAATTGCAACTTCAGAAATAAGCCTTGTAATTTCAGGGTGACAGACTACAGCACAGACCTTTTTTACTGTCCCTATAAGATTTAAAAAAAAAGCTTATATTGTATAAGAAACGTACACCATCTCTTTAATCTAGCCATTCCTTCATGTGCCCGTGTGCTTCTTGGTGTGGTAGTATGTGTGATGTTAGGGTGTTTATCTTTTCAAAGCGGCGTCTCCATGGAGCTGAGTTGTCTCAGTCAAACCTCTGGGTCACAGGGTCGTGAACCCTGGGTAAACTTCAAGCTGCTGCCTCCCAGCAGGAGAGAGAGGCCCAGTCAGCAGATCAGCTGCAGATCAACTCTAATGCTGCACTGAACATAAGGGCAGCGCCACAGAAGGAAAAACTATAGAAATTATACTAATGGTGAAAGATTTAGTTGCAGCATTTGTCAAGGTTTATGAAATATGTTTCTGCCACACAAGAGGCAATATTACAATATTTTTATTTTATTAAAATTGTCTCTTAGCATTACCTTTATCAGAATAAGTTTAAAAGTAATTTATCAGTCGTGTTTCTACCCATTCAATATTTTCTTTAGCCGACTATCAGACTTTTCATTCGCCCCCGGCAACAACTTGACAGTCGATAGAGCCTCAACCCTCATTAAACACCTATTTCTCTTCCATTTGGTAAACAGAAAAAACAAAACAATCAGCAGAGTCTGACTTTTGATTGAGAACAATGATGATTTAGTTAAACTGAAAATCCAATGCCTCCCTCCCTCAGCCCTGCGATCAGCAGCGAAAAACACCTTATCCAGTCGATCCTACAGAAAAAGAAAGGAGAAAAAAAAAAAGAAAAGCTGGCTCCTTTTCTTTATCCCCAAAGCAGGATAACAGCCCGCGTTAGGGGAATATCCACGCCTGCCAATTGCAGTAATGGCCCCTAATTCCAAATTAATTCAGTCTAAATGAACTGTCAGAGGGAGATTGATTTGTTGGAGCTGCTGTCTTGATGAGTGCTGTCGTGGGAGGGGGTGATTAGGCGCTGAGGCCTGCGTCGCTCTCCCACAGCCTGAGGCTATAAGGCTGGATTTTTTATATTATTTTTATTTTAGACCTGGACCTGAGCAGTAGCAATACCAGCTGTTTCTGGGATGACATGTAGGGGGACATGTGGCCACTTGGGGATGACGTCCACTGAGTCGGTGGAAGTGGGAAGCAAATGATCTGGGGCACATTTTCGCGACAATCTGCCGCTGAGGGGGAAGTTGATAAGGTTTCAGAATAGTGTGTGTGACTTGTATAGTAGAGAAGTTCCTGCTGAAATACCCACAAAGACCACCTCATTTTCAATTACTTTCATGTTGTGTGTTTCGTTGTGTTGCATCTATAAATTGAATTCCAGCCTCCTTCACACTGAAAAGTTGCTTCTGCATATAGTTTCAGGCTTTCTCTATGAAGACAACCTTATTAATAGGCTCTTTTCAAAGTTAATTAGCTGTGGAAACGAGGCCAGGGGCACTGGCGTTTCTACCCCAGAGGACTTTGCTATCCCCGCTGATTCCCGGGCTAGGCTAATTATTTCCCAATAACCTTACTTACTGGCCATGCTCCCTCCTCTGGGCCTGAGCCTAACAAGCGTTGCCCTGAGACTCGAGAGGCTGTTCTGCTTGGAAGTTTTTAGCCACCTGCCTCCCTGCATGCCCGCCACCGAAGAGATGATTTCCTCCTCTTCCTCCATCCGAGAGGAGTCGAGTTCAGAAGCTCTTGGAGGCGAGAGGCTGCTGGCTTTCCAGAGGCGCCGCTGTTTGATGTCGGAAATTAAATTCCTTCAAATTCGCCATTAACGCTATTACTTAAAGTATTGGACACACTCCTAAGTATCCCAATGGCATTATGTCTGCTGTCATTAATTTTGCCCTCTCCTGTAGCTCTCCCTGCAAATATCAATATAAGAAAAACTCTAAATAGTTAACCTTATTACCCCGGCTGTTTATTTTGCCTGTTTATTTACTTTCTTATTTATATATTTCCACACCCAGAGTAGAATTGGCAGCTCTCATATACCGCACATATGAATAAATATGGGACACATACATATTCTGAGGGCTGAAAAGCTGTTTATCATGCAAAGAGGGAACATCAGAGGCTAAGAGGGGAGGTGGCTAAAATAGGCTGAGCTATTAGAATAGATATTAGAATTTATTAGAATCTCTGAAATTAAATGTGAACTTGTGATCCTTTGACATACTTGAAGATGAAAGAAGAGAAACACTTTAAAGACCAGCACTTAAGATAACAGCGACCGTATAAAATAACATTTACCAGGTGAAAGATTCCATAATTATTGAAATGTAGCATCTCTACGTCAGGCAGACAACTAGAAAGTCACTCTTTCATATATAATATGTATTTCTGACATATTTTCCCAACAATTACATGTGTTTGTTTCTACAGTGTGTTTTTGTCATTCGGCCAAACTGCATTAATCCCCCTTTAAAGCTGTCCCTTTACAATCCTCACTAAGCACAAAGCCAGGGGCCTCTGCTCAGTAGCTGCACTGTACACACACTAACAGACCACTAATGGTCAGAGCAACATGTTTTTCTTCTTTATTGATACCGATAATAACAGATTAGGCGAGGTTTCTTCATAATAAGTGAAGGATGCATGATGCGTATCTTTGATAAATTGGTTGTTTTTTTGCAGACTTGTCATGTATCCTAAGTGCTGATAATTCCTGACAGCCTCCAGAACAACATGATCTAAAAGATGTTTGGATGTTTATTAGATAAGAAAAATATCTGCCTCCGTCATGAGATGCTACTTTGTTGTTCTTGTTTGCCACTACAAATATTTGTATCAGATCAGGCAGAAAGTGAGTTTCCTGCCAAATGACTACTTTAGGTTTTAGTGGAAAACATATGACATATTAAGAGAAAAACACATTCAGATCATGTTCCTCATAACATATTGTGTTTTTAAGCTGATTTGATGTCTTGGGAGACTTCCGGTTTTCAGGTTTAGCCTCGATAAAACTATAACTCGAAAGAGATCCACCCGACCATATAAATGTATGATATCATTTTTTTTTGATGGACTAAAACATAGAAACGCACCATTATGGTGCTGTATTGGTAGCTTGCAATTTACAATCAACCAAATGAAGTTAAAGAGGACCCCATGTTTGTTTTTGGGCTACTTATTCTGTTCCTTGTGGTACTGCTGCAATTTAACAATTTCAATTTGATAACCGGCCAAACCGGTCAAAAGTGACTTTCACATTGAGAGACCTTGATGGTCTGAAGTTTATTTGCTGGACTATATTTCAGCAGTGTATCAACATCTGATTCATGATTTGATTTTCAAAATCTGATCAAATATGCTTAGCTAAGGGAGGAAAATATGTTAAAACAATGTTAAAAGATTGAGGAAATTGAATAACACCACCAGCAGCGTATAACTCCAATGAATGTGAGCAGATCACTGATAAGATATACTTAATAAACATGGAAAAGGCTTATCCGGCTGTAGTAAATAGAGAAGCGACAATATGTGAGAATTATATTTCACACTACATAATCTGTATTAATTGGAAAATAAATAAAGATTTGAGCATCTTTCTTGAACCAAAGTTCATTAAAATGTTCAGAAGACTAGGAGGAACTAACATGATCAAGCGCGTTCTATATCTATAAAAAGACTGAAGAGATCTCAACAAATGCGTCTGACAAATCATAGAAAATAAAGCAATTTTTTTAACAAATTATCAATAAATAAAAGCCATCGCCTCTGAATAAAATAAGCAGTCACAAGAAGTCTCCCTATTCTTTTCGTTGTCTATAATCTATTTCCACCAAAAGTTTCCTTTTGTCCTCCCATAATGCACCTGGGGCCATAATAGAACCTGGGCGTCTCATTTCCCTGATGGAGCTCCGCTCCGCCTGACACCACTGTCCACACACTCGTTAACAACTTTACTCCTCTGGTTGCCCCCGGCGCTGCACTGGATGGATAGACGGCCCCGACGTCTCCTTGTCTAACTCTCACTCCGTCTCTCACCACATCATTCCTCTTTCTCCACCTCATGAACAGCCAGCTTCTCCTTCTCCACAGCTCTGCCTCCATCACACTGTTTTCTTCGGGTTTCCTTGTTTTTTCTCCTCATTTGTTCAAGAGCTATTCTGCTCTAAGCTCACTCTTGATCAATACAGAGTGGGGCTTTCTGACTGCATACATCCTACACCATGGCAGCTTAGCCCATCAATACTATTTAAATTCTCCTTATGGCCCCAAACAAGCCTCTGCATTATTAAACAGGCGTGCGGTCAATTGCACATTATCTACACAACATTAACAGGTAAATGGCGTTCATGCTGAATCCGTCTAACAGTGGTCATAGAGCGATGTGGCTTCTAGCATCTTTGTCACACTGGATGGTCAATATGGTGGGTTTAGTCTCTGAATCCAATGAGCAGATCTCTTTATCTGTCTCTTACTTCTATGACATTTTCTTAATTCAGTGTAAGACAGAGAAATGCTGGTGTCTTTTTAGAAGAAAAACAACTCAGACTACAGCTATAAAATAGAAAAACAGAGACAACATGCTGTTATAAACTGCAGGTAAAACCCACTCTTTCACACAGTTTCCTTTGTTGTGGCTGACTTAATGGAACAACCGTGTTCAATCCGAAGCAGCAACACAACCATAAGTGTAATGTTCTTCTAGATGTAGAAGAGAATGGGCTACAATAAAAGCTGGGTCTCATTTAGTGTGGAAATGTTTTCCCATCTCCTGAGTTGAAAGGGGAAATATTCATTAAGGAATAAATCAAATGAGCCATGACTGCGACAAGGTTGCAGCGGAAATTCAATTTGTATTCATAAACAGCCACAAGCAAGGAGGTGATAATTCAGAGGAGTTGGGTTACTGAAGCTGTTTGCTACTTGTTATTTAAAAGACCCACGTTGTATGTGTGTGTGTGTGTGTGTGTGTGTGTGTGTGTGTGTGTGTGTGTACAGTACACCCATAGTGCCATAGTGTGTGTGTTCTCTGCACTCAATCCCTCATAAAATAATGAAGTCTGTTGGATCTATTAGTGATGATCATTTTCCAAGTATTGTTTAAACTCTAAATTCAATCACATTAAACAGGCACCAGAGCTAATGTTCTTTCATTAATGTAATGAAACACGAGGTGTTTGGGAATTGTTTTGCAGACTTCATTATTAAAACGATTGTATGAGTGGTTTAAATTAAAGTTCTTCACACGTGAAGTAAATACTTTTTCTTCGTTTCATGAAAATTAGCTCTTATAAAATAAAAACAAATGTTTAGAAAAAGATTTGATCAGTCATTTACTCAAAAACTGACATAAACATTGAGGCAGGAGCGAGTTAGGAAGTTTAGTCGTTGTGGATAAATGTCGGTATGAGTATTAATTTGCCCTACTGGTGTTTAGTGTTGTTTGGACAAAAGCAACAATCACATGACTAACACTGACCCACACTTTGATGCAGAACTCCAATAAACATCAATTCATCCTACAGCCCTGGTTTTACTAAATGCATTTAGACATAGATATTTACATTACTTAAGTCTCACGTACTTAGGATCATTCTGATATGCACTTAAAACTCTGTGTCCTGTAATCTAAAACAGCTCTGTTTTGTCTTGCAAGCACATTGATGTTTGTTTGTGTTTATTGAGAGCTGAGCATATATAAAATCAATGTGCATGTGAAATAAATTAAGAAAGAAATGTCCTGTTTTAAAGAGATGGCAGTACAGTTGTGTCTAGTATTACATTAATTTCTTCTTATAATCTTCGCAATATTCATCGGTTATTAGATTGATTTGTTTTAATTAAAAAGGTTTCTTGTTAGAGATTGCGAACAAAACCATTTTCTTTCTTGTCGTTCTTTACCCTGCAAATCCACCTACAGCCTTCTCTATAATTCACTGCCAACTTCCATATTTTGAGTTGGGGATTACATGAAACCAAAGGCGGTCTGTTTGCTGCACATCTCCTTTGTTCTTTATTTAACCTCTCTTCTACAAGCCAACCTCTTCTCTTCTCAGAAAGTGTAAGAAAAGGAATAAAAAACATATTTATAGCAGAAGAGATGAAAGATTGAAAGAGGATGAGTCTCTGCTGTGTTAGAGAGGCCGCCAAAATCCATTACCTAAGTGTTCTTTATCTTTTCCATATGCTTTTGTTGTCTAATCTATCTCCGCAAATCCTGGATTCAGAAAACAAACAAATGGATCAGTCCCTCCGCTTGCTGCAACCAAATGCGCCACTGCAGACACCACAGAGGCACATTGTTGCAGCGCTGTCCAGAGGCCGGGGGCAGAAGTGCAGGGAGATATGAACATAAACTGATGGATGGATAGATGGATAAGTGAGAGGGTGTTGGAGATAATCACAGACAGCAGCTGGAGGAATTCGAGGACAGGAGACGGAGTTGCTAACTCTACTTTCTGCTCTGTCGGATCCTCGACTTTGGCCCTCGCATCCTTGATCCTCTCAGCTTTTACTCCCCCCCACCCCCCACCCCTCTCCCCTGCTCTCTTCTTTTAAGGAGGATTGGAGTTTATTCCAGACAATCCACCCCAGTTCAGGAAGTGGAACGAGAGGGACTCAGGGAAATGCGGGATCATGGACGGACTTCCGCGGGGGGAAATCGTATCACAATAGTCCTGGGACTCTTATCAGATTTAAGTGAAGGGGTTTGTGGTTTATAAAGCCAAGAGCTCTGGCTCAGTGGTAAACTTTTAGATTGGTGGGGGGATGCACTGATTATTGAAATGGGTTTAAGCCTTAAGAAAGAAAGAGCGAAAAACATAGAGACACATGCATCGCTACTGCAGTACCCTGATTAGCTCTTAGCCACGAGGAAACAAGCTACAAACTGCTCTGCCATATGCAGACTCCATTAACGACAGTAAAGGAAGGTCATTATAATTCCCATACAATAGTTACTGGCAGAGAGGGAAGTCCTTCCAAGATAACTTTAAATACTTCAAACCAAGCCTCAAACCAAGAACGGGGAGGTGATTAGCTTAGCATAAAAAACTGTTAGTACGAGGAAACAACTAGCCAAGCTCTCTCTAAAGTTAAAAACAAGAAAACATGCATCTTTAAAACTCACTTGAAGTATCATATTCGTTTTTTTTATCTAGACACAAACAGAAAAACTCAAGTCTTAGCTGTGAGGCTAACTGTATCCACCTGTTTCCAGTCCAGATGCTAAGCTACTCTCAGAAGGCGGTTTGAGGTGGGAAGCAATCCGCTTTGTAAGCAAAATCTCCAAAATGCATGTCCCTAGTTAACCTGCTTCCCCTCTTCTCCACCACCTAGTAGCAGAGCGATTACAGGGAGTTTTTTCATCATTTATCTGACCATGCCCCTGAAATATCCAACCCAGTCTCACGGCATTTCGTGTTATAGTTTGTTTGTTTGTTTGTTTATTTATTTAAAGGATAGTGCACATTAATCCACATTGCTGTAAATGAGCCAGTATTAGCCAGCAGGCTAATTTTCAACTGTTGTCCTTTGGCAAGATGTTAAATGACCACAACAAGACTAGAGAAATAAAAACATAATTAAATAGAGTACAGCAGACAACAGCAGTACAACGATAAATAAATAGCAGTACAACAATAAATAGGAACAGCAGTACAACAATAGAGAGGAACAAACAAACATGCAAACAGATGAAATATCATCATACCTTGATACAGTTAAAAGTGTTCACATTTTTGATTGCTTAAAAGCCAGTTCTTATGATTGCGGTTAAATGTATGATAGGAGGTGTTATTCCTTATCTGTATTGGTAATGTGTTCCAAAGTGTTGATGCCCTCACAGAGAAACAGTGTTTACCAAAGGAACTGGACCTAAGAGGGACTACACAGTCCCCTCTTAGGGCAGACCTTGTGGTTCTGCTGTTTACATTTTTCTGCTGTATAAAAGTGCAGAGTGGTGGAGGTGCCTTGCCGTTTAGAATTTTAAAAATGAGACATGCATCAGTGTGTTTTAAAATATTTTCCCAGCTGAGCAGGTTATGTTTGTCCAGGATTTTACAATGGTGGTATAGCTTAGGTTTTCTGTCCAAAACTTTGAGAGCTTGTTTGTGAAGTGATAGGATAGGCCTTAATGTTGTGCTATTCGCCTGGGTCCAGCTGGTCATACAGTATGTTAGGTGGGGAAGGATCATTGCAGTCATATAGAGTTGTGCTACAGGTGTTGTCAAACAGTTCCTTATCGTTAGCCTAATAGAATAATTGCCCAAGTCATATTTGAATGTTTTTGGAAAACAAGAAAAAACACTATTTTTAGCAAGCACATTGGTATTTTTTATTGATTTTGTAACAGTAAGTTCAACCAGATGTGTGAACAAATTTCAATTGCATAACAAATAAAAATGACTTAGGCAGAATGTGCCATGACTTAGGCAATTTTTCTTACACAACTTTTTTTACACATGAATACAAACATAACATAGAAAAGTAGTTTTACTTTCCTAAATATAACCAAGTTGTGTTACCTGTAGGGGTGTAACGGTATCCGTATTCGTCCCGTACCGTCACGGTTCGGACGTCACGGTTCGGCACATGCAGTCACACGGCGAATACGCCTTTTTTTACGAGTGGGAAACAAGTCTGTCACTCAGGGCAGTATTACACTATATATAATCCAGGGGGCGGTATTGCGCCGAAAAGCCAGCCGCCGGTAAATAACAAATGAAGAACAAGAAGAAAACGCAACAAAACGAACACAATACATGAAGAAGAAAAGTTAGCAGCTATGGCGAGTTCACACAACACACAGGAGCTAGAAGACCCACCTGCTTCTTTTAAATCAGCTGTGTGGGAACATTTCGGGTTCCCTGTGGACTACAACAATGATGGGGAGCGAGTTGTGGATCGGACGACGGCGGTGTGTCGGCGTTGTTACAGCGGTGCGGTATGCTAATGGTAACACGTCAAACATGCTCAATCACCTCCGAGTCAATCTCAGTCCCCAGCGAGAGGGTTTTCTCGACGCAGGTGACATAGTTACCGCCAACAGATCTGCCCTCACTACGAAAAACTTGAAAATAGAGTAAAGCTTGAGTACCTTTAGTTAGGCATAATGGCCTCACACACTCACAAGTTAATTACACATGTTAGACATTGCTCCTAAAGGTACAGATTTTATTTTGTTTTATATTTATCATTGTATTTAATTTATATTTTGACATCAGGAGATGTTATACAGTTCTGTATTGCCTTTTATTGATTGTGATTGAAACACTTTCTTATTTATTTTAATATTTTCAAGACATTCTTTTTAGTTGTACAGCTTATTGAACCTTTTTGTTTGACATCAGCCATTATAAATAATATGGCCATCTGAGTGTGTGTGTTACTGTTTGTGGTTTGTTTTTAACTGTGTAGTACAGCTAATGATTCCAAATGTTAGAGTTCCTTATTTTCATACCAAAACTTGCACTACTGTTAAAAATAAATAACAGCAAAAACAAATTATGCATTTGGGACTTTTTTTTGCTTTTCCTTGTTGTACCGAAACCGTACCGAACCGTGACCCCCAAACCGAGGTATGAACCGAACCGTGACTTATGTGAACCGTTACACCCCTAGTTCACAGTGTGATACAGTGTTGGTCTTGCTAAAAAACATACACTGTCTTCTTAACATTTAGATATAGCTGTGAGTCAGTAAGCCATTGATTTAAATGAACGATTGCATCATTTAGTTTGGCCGCAACTTGGGCCTTGGTTTTTGCATGGACATAAATGACAGTGTCATCAGCATACATTTGCACCTCACATCCAGTGCATACCGATGGCAAGTCATTTATATAAAGGCTGAATAGAATTGGGCCCAGGATAGATCCCTGGGGTACACCCAGTTCATTCCTCAGGGGTGGTGATGTCTCGCCACTTACCCTTACACACTGAACTCTGTCTGACAGATAGGAGCTCATCCAGTCTATTGCACTGGGTGAGAAATTAAAATAAGACATTTTGTGAATGAGTACTTGATGATTGACTGTATCAAAAGCTTTCTTAAGATCTAAGAAGATTGCTCCAACAATGCCTCCTTTGTCCATTTTTGATTTCATATTTTCCACAAGGAAACAATTTGCGGTCTCAGTGGAATGATTGGCTCGGAAGCTGAATTGCATGGGGTGTAGTGTGAAAGGACTACTGTTAAGATGTCCAGTCAATTGCTCAGCTACACATTTCTCAGAGATCTTAGACATGACAGGTAAAATACTAATGGGCCTATAGTTGTTTGCATCAGTTGTGTCCCCGGATTTGTGGACTGGCACAACAATGGCTAACTTCCAGTCTTTTGGGAATGTTCCCTCCCTAAAAGAGGTGTTAATTATTTTGGTAATCGTCCCTGTGAGAGTGGAAGCATGTTTCTTTAGAAACAGAGAATCCAGTCCAAAAGTGTCTTTTGATTTGGAATTGTTTAAAGAAGAAATTATAGAGTTAACTTTGGATTCAGAAGTCTCTGTCAGGGAGAAGACATTTAATCTCTTGATTCGTGTTCACCAACACGATTTTCCAAATTTTTTCGTGTCACATAGAATGATTTTAAAAGCAATGTATTTCTATTGGTAGTATGTTTCGTGCCTGCACCACGTCTTTTTGTCCGGTCGGGTCTTGGAAGACCGGAAGCTGTGTGGTTCATAAAAACATTTTCTTACTCAATATCAAGCGACGATTATTGTTTTTATTTTAAATTGTATAATGTCGGACTTTTCTTGCCGTCCGTGAGGAAAATAAATGGGGCTCAGAATACTGAAATATGTATTTTTTAAATCTTTTTTTCCTTCTAATTTGTTATTCTTTTCTAAATAACACACTGTTATTTACTCAACAATAACACACAATTATCCTTGTTTTTATTTGTTTAATTATATAATGTCAGGCTTTTTTGCCGTCCGTCACGAACTGAATTTCAAAATAAAGTCATTAATAATATCATGTATGAAATTATTTAGTCTATTAACTAGAGCGCCGGGTCATGTTATGACCGTCTTTTATGTTGCTGTGGGGTTTTTCCATCGGTTTGGGGTTTAAAATATAAAAACAGTAATAGGCTAAGTAATAAGCCAATAAGTGATAAGCCTTATCAACCATAACTATCAACAGAATTGCGTTGCCAGGCAACAGCTTGGGGTGAACACAGTATTTCCGGTCTCAAAGTTTTCATAGTAAAACCGGAAGTATTCCCCTCACTGTCAAATAATTTGACAGTGATATCTGCAGTACTCATCAACTAAAAAACATCAGTTTATCCTTGTTGATTACACAACATTGATTTTTTTAAATTGTGTACAATGCTTTTGTGTTTTCCCCCTTCGATTCGGAGAAACAAATAGTTTTCTCTGAGTTTAGGATGGCCGAAGACACTACACTACCCATAATCCTCAGATATCATTTGGGACTACAGTCCCTTTGCTTGACAAACCCCGTGATTAGTCTTCAAGCTCTGTGATTGGATTTTGGAGTGGCAGTGCGCCAAGGTTACGCCAATCGTCAAACAGCACTTTGAAATGGAATGAAGCCACGGCAGACTATCCAAAATAGGATTTGAATGAGTTTTTGAATTAGTTTTTCACTTTGTTCTGACAGCTGAACTTGCTGCTCCACACAGAGAGAAGAGTAAAGAGGAGATAGTCTGTGTGAATGACTTTCAATTGTGGGTAAGGGTAGATAGCTTCCATTGTTCTGTGACCTGTCAATCATCAAACCGGGGGTCATTTCATTATGTGTTCATTTTTATCTGAAGTTGTACCCATGGATGTGTAAAGAATAGTTATACCGCAAAGTTATTCTCCGTAGGGACTTCCGGCAACAATCTTGATTCTGATTGGCCAGAAGACTCGAAAAAACATCAGCAAAGATGTTTTATTGAGAAGATGATCACTACGTGACAGAAGTTTTCAAAACTGTTTATGGTCTCCGGTACTTCCAGTCCAACGCCTACTGCATGCACAGCGTTAGAAAATCGGGCCTTCAAAATAAAAGTTTTTTTTTTCTTTTTCAATTTTTTTTTCTTCACACACATCTGCGACCCACTCGAAACGGGTCCACGACCCATTTTTGGGTCGCGACCCACCAGTTGACAACCACTGTTCTATGGCACGTCTCTACTGGGAATTGTAGTTTTAAAAGACGTTTTCATATTTCCCACAATTAGAAGTTGCCAGTATTAAACTGTGTACACCCCTGGAGGTTTAGGTAGTTTGTGTCCATAATGGACAGCATTAATGTATACCCACATGATAGCTAAGGTCAGAAGAGCTTTATTTAATAGCTGTTCTTGTGTCTGTGACCCCTCCTGTTGTTAATTGATAAGCCTTGAAACATGGACTTGTCAAGGTTCAGAAGCAAATTTGGCAAATATGGCAGTAGTCATCGATCATCTTAAGATAAGATAAGATATACTTTATTGATCCCAAGTAATACGCAGCAGCATGTAAAACTTGTAATTCTACTCCACTACAATTCAGAGGTTAAGAGTACATAGGGGGAAAGTTACGGAGCCCTGGAGGGTTCATAGAGAGAAAAATAAATACAACGAGGCCACGTTTTATTAATTTGTCTTTAATTAACTATTAGTAGAGAATAACGAGTAATGAATATACTTTATAGGGATCTGCAGATAAATGTTTAGTCTTTTCAAGCACCAATTATCAAATATTTTTGCCTGATTGTTGGCACTTGACAATCACCTTCCCTGAATTTTACTCAGGTGTAACTGAAATCTGATTTAAGGGTTGTTTATATTTCACATCATTAATCAGAATCTGCAAAGTAACTAAAATAAATGTAGTGGAGTAAAAATACCAGGTTAATATTTTTTTCATCAAATATAACATATTCAACAAAAGAATTAAATAACATGCTTTAACCACTAGGCGGTGCGGGTTAAAAAACTGTCAAGTTTACAGTGTTAACACAATAAATTATACTTTACAGTATAAGTTTCCAGTTTAGTTCATGACGGATGTATTTTGTTATCCACACATATATATTTTTGATATTTGTAACACCAAACCGACAGAAAAGATGGTCTTAACATGACCCATGGTCTAGTTAATAAAACATAATAATATCAAACATTATATTACTATTAACTTTACTGTGAAATTAAAACAAAACGGTAAAGAAAAAAACAGTTTCCGGTGTCCGTGTGAGGCCCAATCTCTCTCGATTTGAAGCTCATGCATTGTACCATGAACCTACACCTGTAACAGTCAAAGACAGGCAACTGTTGAGGAGTTGGAAAGGTAGTTTCTGAAAATGTTAGGAATAAGTTACACACAGCATACAATGCCATAATAACTTTGTATTATTAGTGTAGGACACGAATGTATGTATAACATCTGAAGATGTGTAGTTTTATTCATGTTTTCACAAAATTGTACAGGATATTGATATATTATTTCACATGTTTTACTTCTACACATTAATATCTGATTTGTAAAACATCATAGACAGAAAGGTATATCCGTCCCTATCAGCTGTGCACCATTATATAAATATAGCCTATCTACCAATTGGATCAAATATAAAAGTCAGCCGAATTAGTATTGATATTGCAAGGAGACGTATTGTGTGAAAAGAAATTGAAGTTGAGTTGTGTAATTGCTGATATATTTATGATCCACGTCACATATTCAGTTTCGTTGGCAGTTCTTCCAGTTTGTCTAGAAGTCTTCTAATCAGGGCTCTATAAATAAAGAACTACGGCAGATGTGTAATATTTAATGCAGCCGAACCGTGTATTACAATGCCGTTATGTGATGACTTTCAAAGAGAAAAGCAAGCACACTCGGAATAAAGTATTATTTTTTCATATCGCATAAACACCATATCCCATCGTGCATTGCAGCTAAAATATCCAATCACCGAGCTTCAACCATAGCTGAGGATCTTGGGTAATCAGTTCAGTGGGTGTGTAGCGCAATGACACTCGAAATGCAGGCCATACAGGCCTACGTCTGTTTCCGGTATTGTTTATGACGGATGTATTTTGTTATACAGTACACACATTCCTTCATATTTTACATTAAAGTATTTCTTGAGGCCTTCTAAAATGTTTTTGAATATAACTAGGTTTCTAGTTGAAGAGCTTATAAATGAACATGAAACCAAGCTGTTGCCTGGCAACGCAATTCTGTTGATAGTTATGGCTGATAAGGCTTATCACTTATTGGCTTATTAGTTATAGTTTTTATATTTTAAACCCCAAACCAATGGAAAAACCCCACAGCAACATAGAAAAGACGGTCATAACATGACCTGGCGCTCTAGTTAATAGACAAAATAATTTCATACATATTATTAATGACTTTATTTTGAAATTCAGTTCCTGACGGACGGCAAAAAAGCCAGACATTATATAATTAAACAAATAAATAAAAACAAGGATAATTGTGTGTTATTGTTGAGTAAATAACATACAACAACATTTGAAGGAAAAAATATTTTCCTCACGGACGGCAAAAAAAGTCAGACATTATACAATTTAAAATAAAAACAATAATCGTGGCTTGATATTGAGCAAGAAAATGTTTTTATGAACCACACAGCTTCCGGTCTTCCAAGACCTGACCGGACAAAAAGACGTGGTGCAGGCACGAAACATACTACCAATAGAAATACATTGCTTTTAAAATCGTTCTGTGTGACACGAAAAAAAGTGGAAAATCGTGTTGGTGAACACGAATCAATAGATTACATTTCGTGACTATAACACGAAATGCCGTGAGACTGGGTTGAAATATCAGACCCTTTACTGCGATGTGTATTGATGAATGGAAAGATGGACGTGGAGGATTATAATGAAATCCTCTTTTGTCATACTTGAACACAGCACCACACACACAATGAAACTACGACTCTGCATTTAACCCATCCTAATAAGTGGGTTATGTTAAAAGTAATGGCTCTGTCTTTGGAGGTAAAGTATAGCAGACTTAAAGTTATTGCAACTTCTGTCACCTATTACTTCCAAGGCTCAGTTATGAACTTGCTGATTCCTGTTTGTTTAATCCAAACCATGTAAAAACAAAAATTGCTTTAAATACACAAACCCTGAGCAACAACGTTCAACAAATGTCCCTAACATCATTCAGAATCAATTATTACAAATAGCATTTTCTAACCTTATGCCTAAACCCATCATTCTCTTATAACATTGTTGGTATTCATGATTTCAGCATGCAGGTGTATGGTGTCATAAGAGCCTATAGATGCTCTTTTTCCTGTGTTTAATGTCAGTTAACTGTAGACAAATGACTCACAGCTAGACACTTCTTTCATGCTTCAACCCTGCTCCACGCTGTAGGCTAGTGATCAGTCCCAGTCATTAAGCCCAGCAGCAGCAGCATGCTGTGTGAACAAACATCCCTAATCACAGCCTCTTAAAGACTCCTAATGAGTCTCTGCTAATTAGGCCTCTCCCTCTGAGTCAATCTTTTCTCTCTCTGCCCCACTCTGTTAGCCAGGACTCATTTGTCTGCTATAGATTAGTGGATGTAGGGGCCACTGGATGTGTATGTGTGTTTGTGTACTTGTGTGAGGTTGGGCCAAATCAGGCTATTGAAAATCATCAGTAGTTAAAGTGAGGGTTTAGGACGGAAAGTCATCTATGATTAAAGGTGAAGAAGGCTGTCAACCTTAATCCATCCAAGAATATTCAAGACCAGATCACAACAAATATCTCTCCTTTAAACTTCTGCAGACAAATATATCTTTAATTTATCCTAAACCAATGCAGGCTTTCAAATATCCTTTTAAGTTAACCCTTAAAATTATTTGTTGTTGTTTAAATAAAAAAGATTAAACGGCTGTAAGCAGAAAAGGTTTGCTAATCATAATTGATCAAAACTAAAAGGAATACTTAAAATTGAAGCCAGACATTTTGTTTTTTTTATCTAGTTTGATGAACAATATATTATTTCAGGTCAATGCAATTCAGCACATGGGTTGGTACTTGGCTATCAAAATGTGATATTTAGGAGAATAAAGAAATTGAGATCATAGATTCAATTCTGCACTTGATTGATATGTATTTCAAAAGTTTTGGTGAAAATCATCGTGGGATATTGGTTGTTATGTTTGTGTTAAAATCACTATTACTATCAAACAATACTTCTTGAAAATCTGTTTTATATCTGTACTTATGTCACTTTTCAGAAAGCTTAAGTAGGTCATCATCACCCCTCCCTCACAGAATAAAGGCTTCCAGCAGCAGCTATCCATAGACTCTAAAACCCCTGGATTCACATTCCGATTGAACAATACAAGTGTGTGTGTGTGTGTGTGTGTGTGTGTGTGTGTGTGTGTGTGT
>CALSBZ010046932.1:2931949-2975047 GCA_943591055.1 Gobionotothen gibberifrons
TCACCCTGTGTGTGTGTGTGTGTGTGTGTGTGTGTGTGTGTGTGTGTGTGTGTGGGGCAGTGTGATACAGCATCAGGCAGTTATAAATGGCCATCATTTCCCAAACCACTCTGTTCTCCATTGTGGAGCGCATGTCGCCGCGGGGCGGGAGGGAGGTGATGTGTATGTGTGTGAGTGTGTGTAGGAGGATGTAAGGGTGTGTGAGGGGGTAATAGAGGATGTGAAGGGGCTGGTAGTCCCAGAGGGAAACTGACGGTAGAGAGTAGCAGAGACGCACCACCAGTCTGGAAAGCTGTACTGGAATCAGTAAGGCGTAGAGACAATTATCTCAATATGAAGTCAGGAGAGACACAACACATGTCGTACCAAACTCAAACAAATTTCACCTCATTTTAAGACATTGTCTCTAATGAATATCTGATTAGCCTTGAATATACAGCCCATATAATTCATGTATAATTACAGAAAGACACCTCAGATTGTTAAATCTCCAGAATGCCCTGAAACAATGCCTAGGACATGACAGTTATAAAAACCTCATTCAGAATCCAATTGACATTTGTAACGATGCTATACTGCAAATACAGCCTCAGAACAGATTTACAAATGTTTTGTTCATTTGAGCTCTGAACTTTTCGAAGATTTCAATGCTGTTCTTGTTGGAGGGGCCTATGGCGATAGGCAGTAATATTGGAAACTCACTTCCCAATGAGGAGCTCTGATTTCCCCCAGAAATGTTGTTATAGACACCTTCTTCTTAATAATGTAAATGTAAAAGGGCTTTCATCAGTGAACAACAGGCTCATTGCCATTGTGTTACATCATTTGGCGATACATGAAGGTTTCAACTTGAGATAGTAAATATTGGTGTTGATACCAGTTGGTCTTGTACAACAAACCCACGGATCTTGTTTATTTTTATTTTAGAAAGACCAAAGAAAGAAATGCCAAATGAGAGATTGCATTGAGTTACAGGAGCAAGTGAAGCATGACTTCATGACTCACATAGGTTTTTGTTCAACCCTATCTATCTGCTTATTTTTAATCAAGGCAACTATGTATTAACATTTCATTATAAATGTGTATTTTGTACCTATTTGTTTCCTTTGTTCTGTTGTGAGACTTACTTTTCCTCTATTTTCACTAGTAACTTGTATATCAGATTGTTTTTTTTAGCAGACACTAAAGAGTAGCAGGCACAGGTGTAACTCATGACTTTAATTAGGGCTGCATTCCATTCAGGTGCTTCAGCTCCTTTTCCCTACTACTGCAGGTGCTGGCATACAGGAACAGCTCGTTAGTGCAATTAGCTTCAGCTGTGCTTCCTATATGTCACAGTATGACGTTATTCACAATTGTTTTGGCATGTCTGCAGATTATCGTCATTAATAACCCATTGTGTTAGATATTCTGCCAACACAAACTATCTTTTTTATCTGAGTTCAGGTTCCTTTCCATCAACACTACCATTCATGTGTTAAATTTGATTTACTTTAGGCTGGGTGTTTTTTAATTTTTAATTTGTACTGGGTTTGGTCAAGTTACTTTATCTTGGGTTGCTCGCATTTGGACATTTCCACTGAATATTTTGTATGCATTTATTTGGACTATACTATACTTAATTTGTTGGCATACTTTTAATTACAGCATGTGGTGTTTAACTGACCCGTGAGACTGGGAGGCATATTCTGTGCTGTGAGTTAGCCAATAGTTTCATTGTTATTGTGAAAGTAAATATACTATAGATCAGATTATGTCATGCAGAATTCTGGCTAGTGCTACTGTGTTTTCAAGTGAGTGCACCCCCTCATTTACATAAAGGATGTTGGATACAAATTCTATGCATTTATTTGTTCCTCTATTTAAGATTTTTTGTATTGCTTAACATATTTGTGAGCCTACCATTTCCACGCCTTATGTCAAGGGTTCATTGAAAGTATTTCCTTCATAACGCGGTGGAGGCCATTATTGGTGCCATGCAGCTAAACTTTAGAACATAATTGTATTTTGTTTTATGCGTATATCCCTCTTTTCCATTTCCATCTCTTCACTCTACTGTACTCGGCCTATAACTTAAGAATCTTTTGTTAATGGTATTGTGTTTCCTTTTGGCAGTCATGAAGTTTGGGATTCAAAAACTGTTAATGACGTTTGGCTGAGCCTGCACACTATGAGCTTATATTATCCTCTTTTCTCAAACTGTTAAAGCAGTTTGGTTACACTACGAGTCCAACCATTGGGATTAAATTGGTCTACCGAAAGCAACTCTTGGCCAGGTTTATCAAATGATTTGGACTGATGTCAGCGGATATAATATAGTAGACTCCAAGAGTAATTGTCTTCTGCATAAGGAAATAGAGCAGTTATTTTTTATCTCTTGATTCCTACATTTGGTTTCCTAAAGTAGGGCTTCCTTTTCTCAGTCTCATTTGTGCTAACTTTAAAACACGTTCACAACATTAAAAACCCTCCAAGATTCCTGCTTATGGTCCAGTTTCCCTAGGTCATTCTGTACCATGTCACATGGACAGAATATGATGTGACACCTTTCCTCTTGTTCTCAGAAATGTAATAAGCACTCCATCTTTCCCAAAGGTTAGAAATTAAATGGCAAAAACAGCAGGGGCCATAGTGCATTTGTGTGTATACCCTCCTCAATATATTACAAATGTCTTCCACTTAGGCCTATTTCAACCAGGGGCCTGATATAGTTTTGATACAAGAGACAAGTGAGGAAAAAGAGAGGGTGGGTTAAGGAGGGTAAATGGTTGGTGTTTGACAGGAGGCCTCTCTAAATCCCACACTCATCCATCATAAGTGGCATTTGCGCACTCTGAAGGCCTGATAATAGCCTTTTGCATTTTCACACTGTGCTTTGCCTTCTGGATTTGATCGGGGAGCGAGAGAAAGATGGGGGGGGAGGGGGGGGGGGTGTAGGATGGCAGGGGACACATATAATGCAGTTTCATTCATTCTCTTCTTTTTTTTCCCAACTCCTCATCATCTAACCCTGGGTACTTCAAGTCTGCTTCCCTTCTACATTTTGGGGGAAATCACTCTTTGAATTGGAAAAAGGACCCTGGGGCCACAAGCACAGAGTCCATGTTTCGTTTTTTTCTTCTCAGGATAATTGACTCTGGTTGCCTGGTAATTCATCGCTTGCATATGCCAGCTAATTCATCAAGAGAAGAGAAGCTGCCGACCTCACAACCTTGCATGCCCCACCGCCCCCACATGCCCCAAACATGCACACACAATTCATGTCTTAACACCTCTCACATTTCGACCTCACATTGCTAAATCGCATATATTCATGCACACATACAAACACACACATCCTCCACCCCCCCCCCCACCCCCCCCTGCTACCCCAGAAGAGCCAGGAGCTTGGAATGAGAGGAGGGAGCAAGCGGCAAGTTATCGGACGGAAAAGCTGAGATGATAGATGGGGCGCATTGTGGCATTATGAATGAATTATACCTCCCAAATACCTTGAGCAGTGCAGACTGTCAGCCTGTATCTATACTAAGCTGGGAGAAAATATAGCCGTTTCCACATTAAAGGGGGCTGGCAAAGAACGGGCCGTAGAATTAATTGAGCAATCAGGCCATTAGAAAGAAACATCATACAGAGCGTGGTTTCTGATGTAGCAACATTTATCACTGCTGAACACAAATCTGCTTCCACTCCTGTATGTTTTTTTCCCCTTACTTTCTCTCTGGTAATGTGGCCCACATCTTCAAACAGATTAGGATTATTGTGACAAGACAAAGGTATCTTTTGTCTTTTTCCGTAGCCGTGTCAGTGCCTGCTGCATTTATCACGGTTGTCACACAGTCTTAAATCTTTCAGCTCGCACACCTTGTCCCATTTTTCTCCCAGCGGTTGGTCCGTGTTAAATTTGCAAAGAAAAGTACGTTATTGGAAAGTGTCCCTTGATAATGTGTAGGCCTGTCGGATACAAGTGCATCTGTTTGAATTTGTATTGTCTACTTCAGTTTTATTTTTATCAGTTGGATCTTAACAAAATGTGATTTAGTTTTTCAGTTGCTGTGACATTTGAGCTCACAATTTGGTAGATGATGGTTTTATAGATGCTCAGTGATATTTAAAAGTATGATATCAATGTCAACAACCAGATAAAGAGGAGAGGAAATTAAAGAATATTCAATGTAAAATAACTATAGTATGCTCAACTTTGTGTATTTACCTTAAAGTTAATTAATTTGCACTTTGTTCACATAACAGATACATGTTGCATTTGTATTAAATTATAAAGCAATGTTTCACTTTTTTTCCCCATCATTATTAATAATTACTTATTTGAATTATGGGAAACTAAGTTGAGGTGCATCAGTTGTTTATAACAATAATAATTTTGTATTTTGTATTGCATATAGATTAATGCCAGATGACAGCGAGATGCAGTCGATGCAGACATATATATTTTTGTATTATTATTTTGTACACACCAACACTATCCCAATCTCCTGGGAAATGTAAATGATGCCGTGACATCATCCTTGTTGTATCATGCATTCTGTGGTACGTCAAAAATAATGCAAAGCGCAAGATGTGTGTTGGTTTTTCTTTAGTTTAGGTCTTTAGGCTTCTTCTTTTTTCCCTCACAGTGAAAACTAACTGGCCAGCAACATGTTTGGTTATCATGCACCCTTATTCAAAAATAAACCAACACACTGAAATGGAGATCTTTGATGATAGTGTACATAGTATGAAGGAAGTTCTCCAAACTACTCAGACTGGATGGGACAGTGGATTTGTGATTTAATATCTAACATCTATCCCCCTCTGCTGGACACACTTGAGAACCGTGCCAGGCTGTCAGTGATTGTAGATGTTGTTGAACACATGTCATGTAACTTAATTTTGACCCACAGTGAACATAAAGGTGATACTGTACTTTGCCATCGTTGAAACAAAAAATATGTCAATATTAATTCTAGCAAACACATATGAACAAGTACAAACAAACATTTAGCCACAACATTTTACAAATTATTCAGAACAAATTGAGGTAGAGATTTCCTTGATTTAGTTTGTAGCTGTTTAATCTGAGAGCATCAAATCTCCGATGTCTATGCCATGTTCTGGTTTTTAAGTTAAAGCATGCAGCTCTGTATCAGGAGGAGGGGTTTCTGGGTAAAGAGTCTTCTTTGGTGAAGAATGCAGATCGAACGCTGGAGTGCATAACGTTTTCAGTCTCTAAGAAAAAAGAGAGAATTGCATGGGAAACATACATCAAAGCATAAACCATAAAATAACAGTAGCCCACTAAAATCCACAAATGTGGCTTGTGTAATGGTTCAAATTGTGGTCAGTCCCTTCACATAGAACATATGTAACAACGTATTGACAGAGCATAGAAATAAACTAAAAGGAAAATAAAGTTTTGTTTAAAGGAACTTCAAAAGGAAGGGTTTGGATATAGATATATGTAGCTTTCAGGTATGTACATATTCAACACATTATTACACTTGTTAAACTTAAATAATACAATGCTAATTTCCTTTATTGAAGCTGGGTTAACACACTGACCTGTCTCAGTGTTCCCGGGGTTACAGCCATACGATAGATAATCCACAAAGGAGTCAGGAGAACTGAAGACAAAGCAAGAACCATCCCAATGGCAAAGCCCCACCAGGGGTACTCGTAGGTGTTGTTGTATTTCAGCGGGGTGAACTTGACCATAGAGAATATCAGAGTTCCCTATGACAAAACAAGTGGAATAAAAAGAAAATCAGAGGAACAGCTTACGTTTTCATCAATGGATATATAAATATATTTATGTTATTGTCATTGTGATATTTTTCCGATGAATGTCTTAAATTTGTCTTAGCGACTAACAGATACAACAATACTCAATACATTTACTTACAACACAGAGACATGGTGTGATGAACTTCCAACAATATTTCATAAGTGATGAGGGGTAGTAGCCAATCATTTCCTTTATATTGTCATAATAACGATCAGCACCTTGTAGTCAGGGAGTCATTCAAGAATATGATCAAACACTGGGATTCATCTACTTTACGATATATAAAAGGGCAAGGTCTGATGCCTGGCCACGTGCTCATAAGGAAAAGGGGGCAGCATGTCAGCACTACTACTGAGTCCATTACATTCCTGAGAACAGTTTCAAGTCTTTCTTCTTTTGGTCCAAGAGGAATGAAAGCTAAGTTAATGTGTAAGATTGTACTGGCCTCACAGATAGGCGGGAAATGTTCTGCCCTCCAGGCAGTTGTTCAAATGTTTTAATGGCTTTAGCAGTGCCCTCTGGTTAAATGTTGTATTGCATTAGTATGAAAAGTATACTAAAAGTAGAACCACATGTTTCAGTTGAAACAGATCAACATAATGTTCTCTTAATCTGTTGCAATCCTGTGAATTCACCCTTCGTAAGCATTGCCTGTAAGTAACTTGTTGTTGTTTGCAAGGTCATCGTCCAGTTTTAAAGAGTATTTGTCAGATCCATTTGTTTGTCTCAGTAACAAGCTATAGTATCTTATTTAGGTAATTTAGGGCCACAAGTCTTGAGATCAGTTACATTGTGCAAATGCTCATCATAAAAATTGTTTAATATTCTGTCAGAAAAAAACCATACTGTATTTCCATGATTTTACATAATTCATATTACTAAGATTTATCTTTTTACAAAGCCAACCAGTTGGGATGTGAGCGATTGGCACCAGCTCAGCGAGACCAAGCTTCAGTTAGCGGATGAAGCAAATTCAGCTAAAGTACACATCCCAGCGCGTTGAGTCCCAGCCGAGTGGCGGAGCGCTTGGTCTAACCTGTGTTACAGTAGCAAATAAAGGTTTGCTGATCCAGAGGAGAGTCTGGGCCGTCCCCTGGATCAGACCCCTGGAGCTGGGATTTGCTCAGGCTAAATGTTTGCTAAATGGTAACTGGGGGGTGACCACCCACTCGCCCCATAGCAACGTACCAACAGTGGTGCGAAGGACTATAATGCTTCGCATTTAATCGAATACAAAAAAACATGCAGCGTTGATGCATTATGGACAAGCACTCTGTGTTATCAACTTTTTCATTGTTTAGATTGAGGGCAGACAATACCTCTAAAATGCCTCCTTAAGTCAAAGAGGAATTTTGAGTCACCCACAACATTTCAATGGTTCTTCCCAGACCTGAACACCAAATGATACATTTTCTTTTAGAGAGACCTTCAGACTTGGCTAAAATGGTCAAAATCAGTTTTGTAGTATTTATATAGCTGTTGTGGAGGATATCGTGAAGCTTTGTTCCATACAGAAAAACTAGAAGGTAGTTATTATATAATTTTAACTTGAAATGGGTCACGGGAGACCCGAACAAAACAAAAGGGCTAGAGGAATAATATTACAAGAGAGATCTCTTTATGTCTCTGCAAAACAAAATATATAGACGTCTTAGACATAACATTCTGTTGTAAGTGTCGGTTCATTTTGTGTTGTTAACTTAAACTAAATACATAACACAATGCACCTTTGAGGTTATTGTTGAATACAACAAATGTACATAGATACATTTGACTTATACAGTGCAGATGAGTCACATGAGCAAATATCAATACAATGTTTTGTTAATATGATCTGAAATATTGTACAGTATCACTGTTATTCATAATGGCATAGTTTTAGGGGGTAACATTACTTCACATAAATATGTGTCAGTTCTTCTTCTGATTTTCCTTGCTTAAAATGATCTTGTTGCTTACCATATATCCATCCCACACAGACGCACTCCAAAATGGCAAAAATCATGAATGGTATTCCACTGCAAGCATAGTGATCAAACAGCAGAAATACATAAAGTCCTCCCTACAGCACATGACAGAGAAGACAGAAACAGGAACACAAAAGAGATTGTTTTGTTAAATGCACAACATATTTAGCACGGAAAGAGAGACTTAATGGTGCTGTCTTTTACTCTTAATGTTATAGATTAAAAAAGTAGACTCTCACCTCAGTCACCATAAACAGGCCAATAACCAAGGAAACACCACATATGATCAGCAGAAGTAGTTTACGTCGATGACCAATGAGAAAGAAGGATGGAAACATGTCTGATATGGCTGTCACCAGGCCTTCCAGACACACAAACTGTGGGTAAAAGATAAATGTCACATTTACATTTTCTACACAGTATTATAACAATTAAGTGTTTTAGTCTTTCTGAATATTACCCTCAACCAAGGCAGTGCATATTCTGTCCAAGCATTTACTGCAACTTAAGCCTGATTGTTTATGTATTTTATGTATTTTTTTGGTTACTTAATATCTCTTACATAATTGTTTTTCATTAAGTGGAACTCACAAGACACAATCATTGAAAATATGTTATGGAATATTTGCACATGAAAAGCAATACAAATCAAAAGTAAAAGGAAATAGAAATAGAGATAGATTGATGTTGTCTTTTCATGCAGGGATTTGATTATGATTCAAGCACAATCAGGTGGGCTTATAACCGAAAGTTATACAATTCTGATGTACAGTATATTTTAAATACAACTGAATGTGAAAACTTTACCTCACTGTCCAGTCCAAGAAGGATAGTCATGATGAAGAAGAAGACAGCCCAGAGTTGAGGTAAAGGCATCATGGATACAGCCCGAGGGTAAGCAATGAATGCCAGGCCAGGACCTGCAAGTAGATGGCTTAGGAATTAGTAAATGTATCATCTCTATATAGCAGCGGATTTGAAGGCAGGCATTAGACCAGAACCTGTTTAGTTTGTGTCTAATGATGATGAGTTATTCAAACTCAAAATCGTTTAATTCTGGCCCTGTGTACACCAGCTACTGCTGGCATTCAGTAGGTTGCAATCTGTAATCTAACCACGAGATGGCACTATCCTACACACTGGTCCTAGAGAAGGTGATCATATTTCAGAGTTGTGTTTACAGCAAGTTTCTGCCAAAAATATCAGGTGCTGCAGGATTTGCATTTATTTTATCATGGATTCTGTTTAGGAATTAAGGAATACATTTAGTAAGTAGAGGGTCCTCATAAGAACTGTACAGGTACAATGATTATAATGTGTCCTTGTAAATCATAATTTCAAGAACCCTGCAGCACACATCGATGTGAAATATGGGGACCATAATCCAAGTGTTTCTTCTCACATGTTATTGTGAGACTTTGTAAAGTCATGTATTATATTTCCTTGTTTACATCTGAAAAAAACAAAACATTTTATTCATAATTTAATATTTTTCATAGGAACACAACAAAGCTAATAATATACACCACAATGTTTTCCAAAAATCATCCCATACCTGATTCAGCTACTGTTGAGATGTCAACACCCAATTCATGTGACATGAAGCCGAGAACAGAGAAGACTGCAAAGCCAGCAACAAAGCTGGTTAAACCGTTCAGTGCGCACAAGGCGAAAGTGTCTCTGGAAATCAAAAAGGACGATTATGTATTTTATCCTGCATCAAATCAACCTTTTAATGCATACAATGTACATACATAGAATATAATGTTTTCCTTACTTGTAGCAGTTGTTGTTGTATTTGTTGTAGCTTCCCATTGCTTGCAAACTGCCTTCGCAAATGCATAAGGAGAATAATATCTGGCCCCCAGCATCCATCCACACCTTAAATCAGTTAAATTAGCAGTTAACCAGTTAGCCATTAAATATTGATTTATATGATGTTTATAATTGTATAATATATAACTATACTATATTATACTATTTACTTGGTTTACCCAGTACAAATTCTACCTCTGTCCCTCTCTTAAGCCAAACTTCCACTTACGTGCAATTCTTAGAAACGCTCTAACACGTACAATTTTCGATCTTTCCTCCATGTCCTCAGACTTTCCCACAGGTCCCATCTGACTCCTACATCCTCTTGCTCACATGTTCCTCTTTCCCTATTACTCCCAATAGTATGTTCACCTTCTCCACCTTCTCATTGGCAGATCATCAATTTTGCTTTGTGCCTCTGGTTGACCTGAACCCTAAATTGTACCTGCTAACATGACACATTCCTGTTAATGTGTGATTGCTCATTTCTCAGCCTCTGGGCCCTGACTGCAAATACCCTGTTCCCTTTAGTTTTCAGCCGAGCCTTTATAATTGACAAAAACACTTCTGCTACTTGATCTCAGGATACAGCATGTAATCTTAGTTTTCATGTAAAATATTGACGTCTTAGTATCAGCAATATTCAAAAAAGTCCCATCCAGTCAATCAATATATTTTGAGTTCAGGCAAGGAAAAAAGTATTTTGCCGTTGCAGATGTGACCAGCTAAAGTTAAAGTCCATCAATTTTAGTATTGCAAGTGTTAGCCAAGTATTGTTCTGTGCAGTGTGTCACTTACACATCACTCATTCGTCACACATAAACCTCACCTGAGGATCAGTCAGACGGGTCAGATCAGGATAAAGGTAATATCTAATTCCAGTTACAGCTCCTGGCAATGTCAGCCCATGGATCAGCATCACGATCAACATCACAACTGGAAAAGTGGCTGTGATGTACACAACCTGAGGGTAATTAATGGTGGTCAATAAACCCATACATTTGGTTTTAATGATGAATCCAGCTCTGTTAGCACACCTTTAATAATAAGCGTATACATCTCACCTTTCCTGTCGCCTTGATTCCTTTCCAGATACAGAAGTAACAGATGATCCAGCTTAGCAGAAGACATCCAGCCAGGTCCCAGCGGATACTGCCCATCTCTTCAATTCCTCCAGACAAACCCAAGACTCTCCTCCTGAGTGCAAGAAGAAAGTTATGTCAAGAGAAATGTTAGTGACTCTAAAAACTGTTTTGCTAATGTGAGTACTTACTGCCAGAATTCTTTCACTGATGATGTTGCATTTTCATTGATGTGGCGATAAACTGAATCATTCTGTCCACAATCAATGCAGTTATCTTGAAGCAAAAGAATAAAAAGAAGCAAGTAAGTTGACATTTTCAGAATTTGATATTAATGGTTCCCCATAAACGTTCTGACCCGGTGGCTAGCATATAACAATTCTAACTTCTTGAATTCGGAAGTCGGAAACAGTACCGAAGGAATGGCATACCCGGGTGGTGGTTCCCCTTTTCAAAAAGGGGGTTCAGAGGGTGTTTGCCAATTATAGAGGCATCACACTACTCAGCCTTCCCGAGATCGTTTACTCGAAGGTACTGGAATGCAGGGTCCGGCCGATAGTCGAACCTCAGATTGAGGAGGAACAATGCGCATTCCGTCCTGGTCGTGGAACGACGGATCAGCTTTTTACTCTCGCAAGGATCCTGGAGGGGGCCTGGGAGTACGCTTATCCGGTCTACATGAGTTTTGTAGATTTGGAGAAGGCGTATGACCGGGTTCTCAGGGAGATACTGATGTACTGCTGGAGTATGGGGTGAGGGGGTCTCTACTCAGGGCCATCCAATCTCTGTACTCCCAAAGCGAGAGCTGTTTCCATGTCCTCTGCAGTAAGTCGGACCCATTTCTGGTGAAGTTTGGCCTCCGCCAGGGCTGCGCTTTGTCACCAATCCTGTTTGTGATATTCATGGACAGGATTTCAAGGCGTGGTCCTAGGGGAGGGGGTCTGCAGTTCGGTGGACTAAGGATTGCACCACTGCTTTTTGCAGATGATGTGGTTCTAATGGCTTCATCGGTCTGCGACCTTCAGCCCTCACTGGATCGGTTCGCAGCCGAGTGTGAAGCAGCTGGGATGAGGATCAGCACATCCAAATCTGAGGCCATGGTTCTCAGCAGGAAACCGATGGACTGTCCACTCCAAGTAGGGAATGAGTCCTTACCCAAAGTGAAGGAGATCAAGTATCTCGGGGTCTTGTTCTTGAGTGAGGGAACGTGCGATGGGCAGGAGAATCGGGGCAGTGGGAGCGGTACTACAGTCACTTTACGTTGTGACGAAAGAGAGCTGAGCCAGAAGGAAAGCTCTCTGTCTATCAGGCCATTTTCGTTCATACCCTCACCCATGGTCATGAAGGATGGGTTATGACCGAGAGAACAAGATCGCGGATACAAGCGGCCGAAATGGGATTCCTCCGAAGGGTGGCTGGCATCTCCCTTAGGGATAGGGTGAGAAGTTCAGTCATCCGGGAGGAACTCGGAGTAGAACCGCTGCTCCTTTGCGTTGAAAGGAGCCAGTTGAGGTGGTTCGGGCACCTAGTAAGGATGCTACCTGGGCGCCTCCATAGGGAGGTTTTCCAGACACGTCCAGCAACCTAGGACCAGGTGGAGAGATTATATTTCTTCGCTGGCCCTGGAGCGCCTTGGAATCCCCCAGTCAGAGCTGGTTGATGTGGCCAGGGAAAGGGACGTTTGGGGCTCTCTGATGGAACTGCTACCTCCGCGACCCGACCACAGATGGACCACTTACTTAAAAAAAAAAAGTCTTTTAAAAGTATGTGTTTTTTTTATAAATGTTTACATGGACTGGCCCCCCCTCCCTTAGGGAGTTCCACAAAAAACACACTGGATGCTGCACAAGGTCAGAAACCAGAGGAGACTGTGAAGTCCACCGTAGACGGACAACTTTTGGACAAAATGTCCTCTCCATTAAAGGCAGCACATTGTGGAATAGCCTCCTAACTGAGATACGGGATTGTCTCACTCTCAATAGTTTTAAAGGACAACTTAAAGAATGGTTGAGCAACAAACAGACGTGTAATCACCGCTAAATGCACTTTTATACAGGGGTATCACGTCTTGCACTTTATGTAGCTCTTTTATCTTCTCTTGCACTTTATATGTCATAGCTGCTACATTGTACTGCCATGTGGTAAATGCTTGTATGCTGCTCATGCTCTTTCTGCATATCATGTATTTATTTTTGCTATGTATGTAAATGTCATGTTCTTATATGTTGTATGTGACGGGACTACGGATGGAAATTAGCTCAAAGCTATAATCCGGCTCATTTACACTTGTAAGCATTATTTTGTTTTAAAGTGTTCATCAATGAAAGAAAAAAGATAAGTGGGAGAAGATGGATGGACATCTTGAACATTGTAAACAACAGGAAAGTGCTGACAGAGCTGCAGTGTTAACCTTGTGGGGAACTTGAGGATATGCTCAGGACACTTCTGAGCAACAGCCGTTAGCTAGCGACAAACAAACATGCACTTGCAGCCAGCCGAGCAAAGAAAAAGTACAGAGAAACTACAATTACACATAAAGGGATTGTGACTTCATTTTCCGTTCAGGACGCCATTACTGTACAACAACAACAACAACAACAACAATCTTAATATAGAAAGTAGATGTTTGCTGCTGCCTTAATGCTCCAAATATATAACCTTTAAGTCAGCTTTGTGAGGCAAAATTAAAAAGATTTACGCACCCGTTATAGAAACTTCATTTATGACCATTCACAGTAATTCTGTACCTACATAAGGCCTTTGCACTAATATCAGTCCGATGTTTACCTGTGTTCCAGGTGTTGTTGCAGCTGGCCCAGGGGAGAACGGTGTGGAAGGAGGCGAAGAGGTAGAGGAAGGCCCAAGCCAGGATGACAATGTAATATACCACACTGTATAACAGTGTAACTTGACTGCCGTAACCTAAACCTTTGACAAAAATAGAACTACATTTTGACCTTACATACACAACAGTAATCTAACAATTTACACATATTTCAAATACTTTGGCACTCTTGCGAATCTGAAGTTATGTACCTTCTAATATGGGACATATTTTCCTCCAACATGTGATCCCACCCTGACCAGTTAACTGCCCCAGAGATACTTCCAGAAAAAAGATGGGGATTCCACACATGAACAGGAACACCACATAGGGGATCAGGAAAGCTCCTAAAAGGAAATAATGTATCCAAGTAATAAACTATAGTGACAAAAATACAAAGAATAAATGATTTAACCCTTTCACGCATAGAGGTCACTACAGTGGACAACTATTCAAAAGGTGTTTTTTTGTATATGCATGGGTTTTGATGGCATAGTTGAAAACCAGCCTCGACATAGGACCCTATTGCATCATCCCATACACTGCCACTCAGTGCCAAGTCAGTGTAAGTGCATGATATATTTCTCTAAACCAAGATGGACGACAGAAAGCCAGGTGGACCGAATCACTCGTCCATATCTTGCCAATCCTTTTATGGAAAGCGCCCCCTGCAGGTATAACAATGTTGGTGACATCAAGTAACAACTAATGCTGCGTTCACATCGGACGCGATGCGATGTTTGGGGGCGGCGCGATTACATGTAAAGTCAATGCAGAGACGCGGACAGACGCAAATTTGCTCCGACGGCAAGCATGAAGCGGTAGCTCCAGAGTGTCTTGTTTGAATGACGCGTCTTGTTTGAATGACGCGAGTAAACACAGCTGGCAGCCGCGTTGAAACTTGAGCGTTTAGAGCGATGCGATAGGAGCGATTAGAGCGAAGCGAATATTCGCATCGCGTCCGGTGTGAACGCAGCATAAGGAATCATATAATTCATAAATTGTCCAAGTATTGATTTTATGTTTGCAGGAAATTATGATTGATCACCTGTCCACTAAAGTGGACATCATGCATTACTGGCTATATTTCAACCACAATTCATACTGTTACTGCTATTGTTCTTGAAAATGTCATCTGCAATATCTTTGTGGGCCGTAAATCAATATACTTATGTTATTATAATGTAATTTTAAGTTTGCACACCTTTATTTATCATTTTTTCAAAATGTACATGTCTTCAGTTCAAACTTAAACGCATACTGTCCATCTGAGTGGACACATAAAACAAATTATTTTCTAAATTTGAAAGAACTAGATAAAAAATAAATAAATTTCAAATCTTGTTTTTCATGCCCCAGGAGCAATAAAAACACTTGGTAAAAAAATCCTGACTGAGGTTTTCATAATTCATGCATACATTTTTCAGCTTTTACTTATCTAACTTACTCCTGGACAGTACAATAAGATGTTTTAAATGCTCTTACCACCTCCATTTTTGAAGCACAGATATGGAAATCTCCAAACATTGCCCAGACCAATGATCTGTCCGGACACTGACAAAATGAACTCCCTCTTGTTGGCCCACTGACCTCTCTTTGCACTGTAAGACGGAGCATGATTTTGATTGTTTTCATCTTTCATTCTTATTTTATTCTTTAGATTCTCTGGATAACTTGCTGGCTCCATCAGGACACATCTGTTGAAATGTAAGTAAAAAGATTCAGTTTAGCTGTTCTTTGTGTGTGTTATACTTAACCTGCCATGCGCATGTTCAAAAGTATCTTTTTGTGCAAAGTCTTCAGAACACTAAATACATCTAAAACTCCAGATTAGATCTTAGGGTAATGCTGTTTCTTATTGTTCATCTTAAATAGCTATGGTGACCGATTCATTTTAAAGATTTGGTACCTTCAAGTTGATAGATGTAAAGGTATCAAAACCTTTTTAAGTTTAGATTCGTCTTGCTAAATATGGTGTTGGTGTCTCTGTGAAACTCCGTTGATGAACATGCAAGTTCAACAGCCTGCGCTGCCTATCCCACAAATAATTGTTTCTAAAATTATATTTACATTACAGTTTTCACGGCTCGCCGGATTTGTTTGCCCTACTCTTTGTACTCATGAATTTGAAACAGGTCTAACGTGTAATTTAAATGCTCTGAGTGTCATTGGTGTTTCTTGGAACCAAGGTAGACACTATAGGTTTAACAAGCAGCTGCTCTTTGTGCTGAAAAAAAGGCCCAGGGACAGTGTTGCAGTGCAACACGGCCAAAACCAGAGGCGTCGGGTAATGAAGGTTAGAGAAGGTGAAGCCTTCCCTGAATTATTAGTCCTGTTTCTGTTGTGCACAACAATGTTCCCTAAACAGGCTACTGCTACGCTCCATTATGTTTAGCGGCTCCAAATATCAGGCTGTAGTATAAGGCTACGTTTTTTATAATCAACAAATGTAGTGAATGATGAGATAATAATAATGTATCACTGTCAGGGCACTAACTATGTCAGAAGGATCAGAGGGACGCGTTTAGAAACTGTAACAGCATGTGGTGTGTGGCGTACTAGCCTAACGTTACTCACAAAATGCTGCCTGAGAAACTTGTCTTTGTCTCATGAGCTGCATCAACACTGTCAGTTAGTGCCGCAAGGTCAACGTATATTTCTCAAGTTCTCTCATGTGCTGTGTGCCTAGGGCTGCATATTAGTCTGGCATTGTAGAATCTCATCGTTCTGTATCCTAGTAAGCTATTATATCATATTATTATTGCTGTTATTTGTGTCAAAATGCCATAGCTCCTGCAAAAAACATCCAGTCCCCTGTCGCTCCAGTGCTGTCCCTTATTGGGTCAGCAGCTGCATATAATTGCTGTTATAAACATAAAAACATCTTCTGTTCCGTTGTAAGATGTTGTAACAAGTATGATAGTTGGTCAAATAATAGCCTTCCCTATCTTGAGCTCCACTCGCCGCCTATGGCCAAAACCCATGTCACAAAACATTCCCTAAATTAATGCAGCCTTGCTTAAAGTAACCTATTGTAGCTGTGGATTATTTATGAGTATTAGCAGAAGGCTACAAATGTATTAATTTGAGTAATTTCTAGTATATAGTTTAAGTTTACATTCCCAATACATACAATTGCACCAGTTATTGTAACAGTTAAGCAGGAGATTTGTAACAGCAGTGTTTCCCCTACCATTGTCCCTGAAATTCAAGGTGTTTAAAAAAAGAAAAAACTATAATTCTGCCGCTCAGGCAGCACCCCCCCAAAGCAGTAAACCTAGGGGAACCACTGAACAATGAAGCTGATGTCAGAATACTCACAGAACTGAATGAATGACAGCAAATATCCACTGGACCTGTAACAGAAAGTTTTCACGTGTCTCGGCACATGTCTACTGAAACTTTTCCTGCCAAGGTTAAGATTATGGTTATAAATGGTAATGTAGAGAGCAGAATTGACACCTCCTCCTGAAGCAATCATGCATTTCACAAGTCTGATTTACAATATTTACTTTATCATCTTAAGCCTTTTTTTTGAAAAGCTGGCAGTTGGTACTAATGATTTCATCTGGAACACTGCTTGACATTATTTAATGTTTAAAATATTTCCAAGTCCACTTGTTTGGCCTGTGTGCGATTTGATACTTTAACAACATTCAACCAATTATGTCACAGTGAGGGTAAGGATGCAGGACAAAAACATTGGAATATAAACAAAAAGCGAGCTTTTATTCAGGCGGATGGCCGGAGAAGGGGGTTCCTTTATTTGTCACTTTATTAAACGCAGTATACAATCATTTTGGGTAATACTTTGGATAAAAAAATAGCATGGGTATACTGAGGGGTTATTGATTACATAGAAATCGATGGCAAAGTTAACATGGAGTTTCAATCAAGATTCATTTATTTGCACAACCAAAACCTGTATAGTTTAAAAGGAACAATTCAAGTAATAATATCCACCACCAAAAGTTATATAAGATGATAAGGTATTTTTACAATTGTAACTTTTTAACACGGCTGTCCACAAAGTATTCATTTTAAGTCTTGTTAAACAAGAACATTCAGACACCAAGGATGTAAAGATCTCCTGCGTTGAGTTTGTAACTGGCTGTAGACTCTTCTTTGGTGATGCATTCATCAGTTAATAAGGGATTATATACCCAATCAGTTTCTGTGAGGGTGGAGATACAAAGCAATTGTTACTACACTGGTCAATTAATTTACTACATGTACTATAATTTCAGTTTCAGGGTATTTAATAATCAGAACAAAATTATATAACACTGATCCCAGGGTAGGAACAAAATAATTCTGGTTTTCATTCACTAGCTCTATGCTTAAGCGTCAATAAATATATACTTTAAGACATAACATGGGCATGCAATATCATATGAAATTCGATCATCCTGTGTGGATCAACTCAAATTGCAGGATGGTTATTTTACTGTCCCAGTATTCAAGTTGTGTTTAGATGAGTGTCAGCATAGTACATTTGAAGCGTAAGTGTACTAAGAAACAATGAAGGTCCTGAAACAGAAAAGCTGAAATGTTCAGTCCTCAACACCATGGTGGTTTAATCTGAGAACATAAATCACTGTTGACTCTGATTAAAGGTGGCTTACCTTCAGTACTGCCATGTTTTAGTTTTTAAGTTAAAGCATGCAGCTCTGTATCAGGAGTAGGGGTTTCAGGGTAAAGATTCTTCTTTGGTGGAGAAGATTGCAGATCGGATGCAGGAGTGCATAACGTTTTCAGTCTCTATGGAAAGAAAGAAAATTGCCAGATAATTGCATACAAAGCATAAACTACAACATAACAGTACCCCACTGAAATCCACCAAGTTAGCTTCTGTAATGATTCAAATTTCGTTCAGTCCATTCACATATAACATACTGTATATATCGACAGAGTATCGAAGTAGACCTAAATGAAATAAACCTAAACCTAGACTGTTAAGCAGGTCTCTGTAATAAATCACTCTGATCAAAACTGCAACTGATCCAGAATGCTGCGGCCAGAGTCCTGACAAAAACCAGAAGATTAGAACACATCACCCCAGTTCTTAGATCTCTGCACTGGCTACCAATAACTTACATAATCGATTTTAAAATAGTATTACTAACTTATAAAGCACTAATTGGTTTGGGACCCTAATATAAGTCGGACATGCTGCTCTGTTACGAGCCACCCAGAGCTCTCAGATCTTTGGGGACGGGCTTACTCATTGTTCCCTGGATCAGAATCAAATATGCCGAAGCTGCATTTAGTTTTTACGTGCCTTTGTGTCTGAAAATGTGCTATATAAATAAACTAACCTTAACCTTAACCTTACCTGTCTCAGTGTTCCCGGGGTTACAGCCATACAATAGATGATCCACAGAGGAGTCAGGAGAACTGAAGATAAAGCAAGAACCATCCCAATGGCAAAGCCCCACCAGGGGTACTCGTAGGTGTTGTTGTATTTCAGCGGGGTGAACTTGACCAGAGAGAATATCAGTGTTCCCTATGACAAAACAAGTTGAATGAAAAGAAAATCAGAGGAGCAGCTTACATTTTCATCAATGGATATATAAATATATTTGTCTTATTGTCATTCTGATATTTTTCCGGTGAATGTCTTAAAGGTCCCATGACATGGCCATTTCTACTGATCATAATTCCATTGTTGAGGTCTACTAGAAGATATTTACATTTTTCAGTATGTGTATTCACTCTCTGTCCTGAACGGCTTGTTGGAGCTCCTTCCCCCCCCCTTCCTATGAGCCTACTGTGCTCTGATTGGTCAGCTCGCCCACTCTGTTCTGATGAGTCGACCACCGTTACAGCTGAACATCAGTGATTATGTGTTACAATGGCGTTTGTTAGCAACCAGAAATAGACACCAGTAATGACATACAGATGAGAATGCTGCGTGGGGTCTGGGTGCCGTGTTGGCGGGACGTTGCAGGGCTCGCTGCTGCGCCCTTTGAGGCTCGAGGAGCGGACAGTGTGAGCTTGATTACTGGTGTAGTTTCATGGTTGCTGCGTGGGGTCTGCGAGACAGCGAGACACCGCGGAACTCAGCCTGAGCACACACACACACTCACAGCCTGCGGAAATCCGCGGAGCTGCGTTACGTCACTATGACCGTTACGTCACTATGACCGTTACGTCACTATACTCAGGAAGAAAAAAATGGAAAAAGAAAAATCTCCAACGAGGCGTTCTCGGGCAGCATAGACAGGTATTTTCTGTGTTAGAGTTGTACTCGCTACAGGGTGTACTTTGAGGGTTTGTGACTTTGCAGACCGTTTAAAAAGCTACATAACACACAAGGGGATGGGTAATAACCAGAAAAGCATGTCATGGGACCTTTGAAAAATAGATACACCAATACTCAATACATTTACTTACAACACAGAGGCATGGTGTGATGAACTTCCAACAATATTTCATAAGCGATGAGGGGTAGTAGCCAATCATTTCCTTTATATTGTCATAATAACGATCAGCACCTTGTAGTCAGGGAGTCATTCAAGAATATGATCAAACACTGGGATTCATCTACTTTACGATATAAAAGGGCAAGGTCTGATGCCTGGCCACGTGCTCATAAGGAAAAGGGGGCAGAATTTCAGCACTACTACTGAGTCCATTACATTCCTGAGAACGGTCTCAAGTCTTTCTTCTTTTGGTCTCACAGATAGGCGGGAAATGTTCTGCCCTCCAGGCAGTTGTTCAAATGTTTTAATGGCTTTAGCAGTGCCCTCTGGTTACTTACGCAGTGCAGATGAAAAAAAAATGTGATAAGTGAGTAAAATGAGCAAATATCAATACAATGTTTTGTTAGTATCACTGTTATTCATAATGGCATAGTTTTAGGGGCTAACATTACTTAACATATATATACTGTATGTCTGTTGGATTCCTAATTGTCCTTGCTTAAAATGATCTTGTTGCCTACCATATATCCATCCCACACAGACGCACTCCAAAATGGCAAAAATCATGAATGGTATTCCACTGCAAGCATAGTAATCAAACAGCAGAAATACATAAAGTCCTCCCTACAGCACATGACAGAGAAGACAGAAACAGGAACACAAAAGAGATTGTTTTGTTAAATGCACAACATATTTAGCACGGAAAGAGAGACTTAATGGTGCTGTCTTTTACTCTTAATGTTATAGATTAAAAAAGTAGACTCTCACCTCAGTCACCATAAACAGGCCAATAACTAAGGAAACACCACAGATGATCAGCAGAAGTAGTTTACGTCGATGACCAATGAGAAAGAAGGATGGAAACATGTCTGATATGGCTGTCACCAGGCCTTCCAGACACACAAACTGTGGGTAAAAGATAAATGTCACATTTACATTTTCTACACTGAGTATAACAATTAAGATTCTAGCCATTCTCAGGTCTTAAAGGTCTCCTATTATGCGATTTTTAGGCATATATTATGGGCCTCAGATATATAAAAATATATATAAAACATGTCTATGATGTGTTTTGCTCAAAATACCAAACAGATCATGCATTTTAGACATCCCTCATATCCCTCTTTTTCAGCCCTGTTAGAGAAGTGCTGATTCTGGGTCAGTAGCTGCTAGTTGTCTGACACTTGGTGAGTTCCCTTACACACCGGGGACACATATTTATGTATGAAATACATCAAAACGTGCATTTTGCAAACAAATGTTTTAGTCTTCATGAATATTATCTTCAACCAACAAGGCAGTGAATATTCTGTCCAAGCATTAACTTAAGCCTGATTGCTTATATCTTTTATGTATGTGGATACTTAATATCTCTAGATCTAGATATCTAGATATCACAAGACACAACCATTGACAATCAAAAGTAAAAGGAAATGGAGATATATTGATGTTGTCTTTTCATGCAGGGATTTGATTATAATTATAAATATAATCAGGGGGGCTTATAACCAAATGTTATACAATTCTTATGTACAATATATTTTAAATACAGCTGAATGTGAAAACTTTACCTCACTGTCCAGTCCAAGAAGGATAATCATGATGAAGAAGAAGACAGCCCAGAGTTGAGGTAAAGGCATCATGGATACAGCCCGAGGGTAAGCAATGAATGCCAGGCCAGGACCTGCAAGTAGATAGCCAAATGTCTTAGGAATTAGTACACTTATAATTTCTATATATAGCACCTGATTTTAAGGTTGGAATTAGACCAGAACCTGCTTAGTTTGTGTCCAGTGATGATGAGTTATATTATTTCTGGCCCCATGTACACCAGCTGGTATTCAGTAGGTTGCAATATGCAATCTAACCACGAGATGACACTATCGTACACACTGGTCGTAAAAAAAAGGACCAGTGAACCAAAAAAAAAAAAAAGTTTGTGTTTTGTTTACAGCAAGTTTCTGCTGCCGCCAATGGGTCAAAATATCAGGTGCTGCAGGATTTGATTGATTAATTGATTTGATCTTGGATTATGTTTAGGAAATAAGGAATACATTTAGAGAGTAGAGGGTCCTCATAAGTACTTTACAGGTACAAGAATGATATTCTTGTGAATTATAATTGAAAGCACACATTGATGTGAGGTCCCACATGACATATGGGGACCAAAATCCAAGTGTTTCTTCTCACATGTTATTGTGAGACTTGAATTTGTTAAGTTGTGAATTATATATTTGTTCTCTTCTTCTGAAAAAACAAAACAATTTATTCATCATTTAATATTTTTCATAGGAACACAACAAAGCTAATATACACCACAATGTTTTTCCTCAAACAATCCCATACCTGATTCAGCTACTGTTGAGATGTCAACACCCAATTCATGCGACATGAAGCCAAGAACAGAGAAGACTGCAAAGCCAGCAACAAAGCTGGTTAAACTGTTCAGTGCGCACAAGGCGAAAGTGTCTCTGTAAATTAAAAAGGACGATTATCTATTTTATCCTGCATGACATAAACCGTTAAATGCATAAAATGTACATACATAGAATATAATGTTTTCCTTACTTGTAGCAGTTGTTATTGTATTTGTTGTAGCTTCCCATCGCTTGCAAACTGCCTACGCAAATGCAATAGGAGAATAATACCTGGCTCCCAGCATCCATCCACACCTTAAATCAGTTAAATGTGCAGTGCCAGTGATTTGTAAATGCTTTTAAATATTGATACATATGATGTTTATACTTGTATAATATACAACTATACTTTGTTATACTGTGTACTTGGTTCAGGCATTTAGAATTCTACCTTTCTGTCCCTCTCTTAAGCCACATTTCCACACCCATGCATGTCTTAGAAACTCTCTAACACAATTTGTATCTTTCCTTGGAAAAGATTGATCCGAGTCCTGCAGTCAATAGATACATTTTTTCTCTGGGCAAGGAACAAATATTTTTCCCGTTGCAGATGTGACCAGATGAAGGCGTTTTAAATAGTCTCTGTGTCTTTAAAATCTAAGATACATATTCCTAATAAATTCCTAAAAACATGATCCAATGGGAAAACAGCATATTTCAGAAGATCTCTGTTTTGACATCACAAGGACAGTCATTCGTTGAATACAGAATTCCAGGGTTTGAATCTTAGGGCAGGTACATCTGCATATAATCAGCATTTAAAAAAAAAACACATTTATAAATAGTGTGCCAACGGGGGAAAGCTAGTAGAAAGAAAACATGATTGGTACCAAAACCAACCCCTGAGGTGCACCAAACTTAACAAAAGAACCATAAAATACATTGTTTTTCCCAGAAACAACGAACCTCCTGTGTCAAATGCTGTGCTAATGTCCAGAATGACAATGACTTGGCCATGCGATTAGGTGAGAGGCTGAATTACACAGATTGGTTGAAAATAAAAACAATTCATGGCTGCTCTGCCCACACCTTTGTACTGTGTCTTTAAGGGACCAAACGTTTGTTGAGCTCTGGTGGGCTTTGAAGTGAATTCAACTTTGCAAGTGAATTTAAAATAAATGGCACAACTTAGTACAAAAACGGCTTGCACACTTGTATGATGACCTTCCTTTTAAACTGATCACCTAGACTAGTATGGGATTAGTTTTGTATCATAAAGATAAAGCAACACTTTCTCAGAATAAAGCAAAACTATGAGTTTAAAAGAAAAAAAACTGAGTCAAGCTAAATAAAATAAATTTCAAAAATAAAACTACAAGTTGCAAACAAATCATTTGTGTAATCATGTAAACTATAAGTCTTTTTTCTTTATTTTAACATAGGTTTTTGTTTGCAGTTCTTGTTTCTTCTTTCTTAATGATCAGACTTTTGCTTTCGCTGCAGCTCTTCTTGTTTGCGCTCCCTCATTTTTTGTTTGAGATTTTGACACAAACATCCCAGGTGGGCGGGACTTTCAGGGGTGTGTCCCCATTGGCTACTCAGTTTTTTTTCTTTTAAACTCATAGTTTTGCTTTATTCTGAGAAAGTGTTGCTTTATCTTTATGATACAAAACTAATCCCATAGACTAGAGCCATCTGAAAGTGGCATGCTTATCTTCCATCTAGTGTCTCTAGTCCAAGGGTAAAACCGTAGCTATTTAATATCAGCCTTTGGCTTTACAAGTAACATTTGCTAGTATGATTAACCAATATTTAGTTTTGGTCTAAGTTAAAGTCCATACATTTTAGTATTGCAAGTGTTAGCCAACTAGTGTTCTGTGCAGTGTGTCACACACATCACTCAGTCACACATAAACCTCACCTGAGGATCAGTCAGACGAGTCAGATCAGGATAAAGGTAATATCGAATTCCAGTTACAGCTCCTGGCAATGTCAGCCCACGGATCAGCATCACAATCAACATCACAACTGGAAAAGTGGCTGTGACGTACACAACCTGAAAGAGGAGCACCAATACATACTGTTATTAATTGTGGTCAATAAGCCCATTAATTTTTAGGTTTTAATTACAATTTTATGTTTAAATTACCCATTTAATAATAAGCGTATACATCTCACCTTTCCTGTCGCCTTGACTCCTTTCCAGATACAGAAGTAACAGATGATCCAGCTTAGCAGAAGACATCCAGCCAGGTCCCAGCGGATACTGCCCATCTCTTCAATTCCTCCAGACAAACCCAAGACTCTCCTCCTGAGTGCAAGAAGAAAGTTATGTCAAGACATTTTAGTGACTCTAAAAACTGTTTTGCTAATGGGAGTACTTACTGCCAGTATTCATTCACTGATGATGTTGCATTTTCATTGATGTGGCGATAAACTGAATCATTCTGTCCACAATCAATGCAGTTATCTTGAAGCGAAAGAGTAAAAAGAAACAAGTTGACATTTTCAGAATTTTCAACCATGTTTATATTAAGGGTTCTCCATACATAATTGAGCATGCCTATGATTAAGTGATTGCCTCCATATGGCCACTAACAGTAATTCTGTACCTAGATAAGGCCTTTGCACTAACATCAGTGCGATGTTTACCTGTGTTCCAGGTGTTGTTGCAGCTGGCCCAGGGGAGTACAGTGTGGAAGGAGGCGAAGAGGTAGAGGAAGGCCCAAGCCAGGATGACAATGTAATATACCACACTGTATAACATTGTAACTTGACTGCCGTAGCCTAAACCTTTGAAAAAAATAGAGCTGCCATTTTAACATTTGATACACAAAAGTAATGTAACAATATACACATATTTCAAATACTTAGGCACTCTCTGGAATATGTAGTTATGTTAGTAGTACCTCCAAATATGGGACATATTTTCCTCCAACATGTGATCCCACCCTGAGCCGTTAACTGCCCCAGAGATACCTCTAGAAAGAAGATGGGGATTCCACACGTGGTCAGGAACACCACATAGGGGATCAGGAAAGCTCCTGAAAAGACAAATTGAGCAAAGTAATGGATTCTAGTCAGAAAAATACTACGGACACAAAATGTTACTAATTTAATACCAGTTTTCTAGTATTTTCTTATCTTACATTCTTATACAATACAATACAATAGTTGTAACTGTTCTTACCGCCTCCATTTTTGAAGCACAGATATGGAAATCTCCAAACATTGCCCAGACCAATAATATGTCCGGCAACAGATAAAATGTACTCCCTCTTGTTGGCCCACTGGCCTCTCTTTTCTCTGTTGGAGGTAGCAGGATTTTGATTGTTTTCATCTTTCATCAGATTCTTCTCTGCATAACTTGCTGGCTCCATCAGGACAGATCTGTGGTGAGAAATTATTCGGTTTTCAGCTGTTGCATTTAATACTTAACTGTGTCTGCGTATGTTAACAGTGCCTTACGTATAGAGTGCATTACAAGAAAACTGGGGAGTTCCATTTGATCTTAGAACGGCAACCTCAATTGGAATTTTTAAAAGTAAATTAAAGACCTATCTTTTTAATTTGGCTTATCATTTTTAGTAGTATCACTGTACATGTTTTATTCTTTTAATGTTTTTACATATTTTAATTATGTTCCTCATTTGTTATTGTCATTATTTGTGTCATACTCAGTAAAGCACTTTGGGCTGCGTCAAGCATGAAAGGTGCTAAATAAATAATGTTTATTATTATTATTATTATTAAAAAATTGTTTATTTATGTCCAACGATTTCCAAGCACTAAAAAAATATAAAACTCTACCATAGTGCAAATGTCCTTTGTATCTGCTGCGCAAAAGTTTGGTGACCCGCAGGTCAAATCCTAAAGCTGTTGATGTCCAAATATTTCAACCAATGTAGTCCGATGTTTAACAAGCACATTCTTTTTATCCACCAATATTGTTGAAAAACTAACTCTCTCTGTGCTCACAGACAATTTAACATGATGTATATATCCAGTCTGGTTTCAGACCAGCTCACAGCACTGAAACAGCTCTGGTCAGGGTTCTAAATGACCTGCTGATGGCGGCTGACTCTGGTTCCCCAAGCCTACTCATCTTGCTGGACTTAAGTGCAGCATTTGACACTGTTGACCATCGCATCATGTGTCGGCGACTCCAGGAAGTGGGAATTGCTGGCAAGGCTCTGGACTTTTTCCACTCGTACCTCACAGGAAGACAGGAATATGACTGTCCTTCTTTCCAAACTGCCCCGGATAAACATCTGGCACTTTCAAATGTCTCAAGATGCCTGGAACACATACACCACTGGATGAGCAACAACTCCCTGCAACTGAATAGCAGCAAATCAGAGGCCATTCTGATTGGAACACCACATCAAACACAAAAAACTGATATCCCTCATATCAGCATCAATGGCCACTCCATTCCCCTCTCTCCACTTGTAACGAGCCTATAGGTGTGAAACTGGACTCATCCCTTTCATTCCAAGCACACATAAAGACGGTCTGCCAAGCCTCATACTACCACCTGAGAAACATCTCCAAAATGCGACACTCCCTCACCAAACCGGATGCAGAAAAACTGGTCCATGCCTTCATCACCTCCCGCATTGATTGCTGCAATTCTCTGCTTGCAGGCATTCCAGCAAAAAACACTCAGAGCCTACAATATGTACATAACTGTGCCGCCCGGATACTCACAAAAACACACAAATCAGAGCACATCACCCCCATCCTTCACTCACTCCACTGACTCCCTGTAACACACCGGATCAACTACACTCTAAAAACGAATTCAGGCAACCTTTCACCTCCACTTAATTAAATGCATGGTTGCAAGATACAAATGTGAGTTAATTGATTTAGATAAACATTTTAAGTTGCAAACATTAATTTATAAGTTGTGTTGACGTAATAATGTTGGTAATTACATCAACTTAATATTGTGTGTAATTTGAACTCTGATTTCTGCGTTAATTGACTTAAAACAAAATTCAAGTTGTAGTAAGTAATGCAATTGGCTTGATAACTTAATTGTTCTATATCTTGAGTTAAGGATTTCAAGTCCACTCCCACTTAACATGCTGGACAAGTTCCGACAGTTAAGACAAATAGAAATATACAAAGGACATTTTAAGGTGAGTGTCATCTTTTGTCATTCAAATACAGTAGATAGCCTTGTAGTTGCACTGTATAGGCAAATTGCTGTTTGACCAGAATTAGCAGCCTTTGAACTGTGAATAGTTATGTGAGAGGATACAAAGTAGTAGAGGCCACTGTGAGAGTAAAAATACTTTGGTTACTATTGTGATATCGCTTTTTATTCAAAATGAATCTCGGTGAAGCAGATCAAGGACATGCTTCTTGAGGTAGGATCGTTATTTAGAGTAGTCATTGAAATGCAAGTTGTTGGCAGTCACCCATTCAGAATTAATTTAGGTAATTTCTCTTTTTTTCCTTTTTCAAAAATAGCTACCTACCGCTTATTGTTCAATTGTTGTATTGTATATTCTACCATTAAAACAGATTATTGTTCATCTGATATCATGGTGCTGTTCAACTCTTCCTTTATAATTAATTCAGCTTTGTCAGGAATGCGTGGAGTTCTTCTAAGACTCCAACAAGTGGTGACCCCGACGTTTTTGCAGACAGAAGCTGAAGGAGGAAGCACAAGGGACCGGAATAGGTCCAGGAGAAAACACTTCGAATGGCTTTGACAACTGTAAGCAAGGCCTTGTGATTCGACAAAAGAGGTGACAGCCGCCTGTTTTTTACCGAAGGTTTGTGATTGGCTACACTACATTTTTGAGTTGTCAAAGGAATTCACAGTGTTTTAAACTTACAGTAGAATATACAATACATATTTTACTGTGTTAGGAAAGTTATATAAAATAAAAGTGAAGCAGCTACTGTGGATCTATGGTGCTCATTCCATTTGTGACAGATTTGCTGGGGAAGTCTAGTGGAGTGTTCATTCTCCATCCAAGACTAAACTGAATAACAGATCTGACGCTCATAGGAGCGGGAAGTGCGTTATATGTAATTAAATCCAAGGGAGGGTGACGCAAACTTCAAAAAGCCATTTGAAGCGAGCGGACCTCATTTATCCTTTGTTTGTGGGAGTAAGGGGGTATGTTACTGTGTCATTTTTACGTAATATCTGTGTAGAAATTGAGAGGAGATTGCAGAAATGAAGAAGAGTGATGACAGGAATTGTCCAGTATATTAATAGATACAAGTGAACACATATTAAACTAGTCGGATAAATAAAAGCGGAGTCAATATGGAAGGAGAGTTTGAAAAGGATGATTCAGACGTCCAAATTCCTGGCAGTTTCCGAGACCCAGGGGACAGACTGTGAGATTGATTCTGAGTTGAATAAAAAAAGGGGGGACAAGGAACTATGATTAAATGATAGGAGATGAGATGTTGGGGAATTTAGATTCAGCTCTAAGTGTTATGAACTGGCCTTGTCCGGTTACATTTTTTATTGAAGCCAGGCTACAAGTCGTATGGTTTAATTTTTATTGAACTCAGTCTCCAAGCGGTGTGGTTCATATCTGCACATGTTGAGTGAAACCCCTCCCCTTCCCCCATTCACATGAGGTTAATTAGTACTGCTAAGCTGGTTAGCTAGCCAGTTGGCAACACAAGAGGGTGATATAGTTTGAATAACGATACAACCGGTAACTACTGATTGAATACACAGTGATGGTGTACATCAGGCACCCTCAAAGTCCGGACTCCGGTCCGGATCCGGACCGAACCACAACTGTCTCTGGACTCTGAGCAAATTATATTTTTCATATGTATTATCTGTATTATCTGTGTTATCTGCGAGACATCGCCACAACACAACGAGTCAAACTTCTCCGCTATATGTCCACTGCAAACAGCGCTCTGCATGTCCGACTGTCACACTGTCTGTGTGTGTCTGTCAACGCATTGGTCCAATCACATTCAGCATCCCGTCAGCGTTTTTTTCCTCCACCAACAGTCTGCGAATCAGAGGCACAGTAAGGCGGGTCTTCGCGGATGCGGGTGGGAAAAATGCGTGTCTCTTCTCTTTCAACCTGTCTGAGTCCGAGCGAGAGTTTACAAAAAAGAAAGTCAGAGCGAGAGTTAACAGCTCATCTAGTTGCATCTGTACTGTAGCTAGTAGCCTAGTTTCACCTACCAGCTGCCACCCCAGTTGGCAGCTTTGTTTTGAAAGAAAAGTTGTGGCTCATCGGACATTTATGAGAGAAAGTCTCTAATGTCCGAGTTCAAGTGAATGCAGCACAAGACGCACGTCTTGTAACCCCCCCCGGCCCTGGCGGCGATTTCATTTGAATGGGGGGACGGCGCAAAACGAGAATCATTCCGACCCAAGTACTGAAGGAATGAGGTATTTGCGGCTGTACTCAGCATTGAATCAAAACGCACTAAAGCTGTTGATCTTAATAAGTTTGTGAGGCGTTTTGCTGAACAATATGGTAATCACCGCATTCAGCTGTAGCCTAATAGACATGTCAACTTGATGCTCTGCTCACGGATGAGCATACAAAACTGTTAAGATGATGACCTTACGTGTGTAAATATATTTTTTTCTTTGTGGTGGTCTGCCCCCCAAAAACAGTAAGTCAAATAAGACGTTGTGTAAAACTACACTGACCTCTTGCCCTTGACCAGTATAGTGTTATCAACAGCTCCCGGAGATGTGGGTTCTGATGTTACACTGGATGGTGGGCTGGAATGCTTTTCAGCCATAAACCTTGAACAATTAAATTCAATGATTCTTTCTTCTAAACCATCAACGTGTATCTTAGACCCGATTCCAACTAAGCTGTTGAAGGAAGTTTTTCCATTAATTAGCACTTCTTTATTACATATTATGAATATGTCTTTATTATCAGGTTATGTTCCACAATCATTTAAAGTAGCAGTGATAAAACCTCTTCTTAAAAAGCACAACCTCGATCCAGAGGTTTTAGCAAACTATAGACCTATTTCTAATCTCCCATTCCTCTCAAAAATTCTCGAGAAAGCAGTCGCAAAACAGTTATGCGATTACTTAAAAAACAATGATTTATTTGAAGTTTTTCAGTCTGGCTTTAGAACACATCATAGCACAGAGACAGCTCTGGTTAAAGTCACAAATGACCTTCTAATAGCCTCAGACAAAGGACTTGTCTCTATTCTTGTCTTGCTCGATCTCAGTGCTGCATTTGATACTATCGACCATGACATCCTATTGCAAAGACTAGAGCACCTAGTTGGCATAAAGGGAACTGCGTTAGACTGGTTTAGGTCCTATTTATCTGAACGCTCTCAGTTTGTGTGTGTCAACGATGAATCTTCCATGCAAACCAAAGTTAGCCATGGAGTGCCACAGGGCTCAGTGCTTGGACCTATTTTGTTCACACTATATATGCTTCCCTTAGGCAATATTATAAGGAATCATTCTGTAAATTTCCACTGTTACGCGGATGATACTCAACTATATTTATCCATCAAACCTGATGAAACTAATCATCTAAATAAAATTCAAGACTGTCTTAAGGACTTAAAAATGTGGATGACCTTAAACTTTTTGATGTTAAACACGGATAAAACTGAAGTTATTGTACTCGGCCCAAAGAATCTACGAAACAAACTATCTAAAGATATACTAACTATGGATGGCATTAATTTGGCCTCCAGTGAGACTGTAAGGAATCTTGGTGTTATATTTGATCAGGATTTATCCTTTAACGCCCACATAAAATCAATCTCAAGGACCGCCTACTTCCATCTACGCAACATTGCCAAAATTAGGCATATCTTGCCTCAAAACGATGCAGAGAAACTAGTCCATGCATTTGTTACTTCGAGGCTGGATTATTGTAACTCCTTGTTGTCAGGGTGTACCAAGAAGTCAGTTAAGTCGCTTCAGCTGATTCAAAATGCTGCAGCTCGTGTACTAACTAGAGTTAGGAGAAGGGACCACATTACTCCTGTTCTGGCTGCCTTACACTGGCTCCCTATAGAACACAGGATAGAATTTAAAATTCTTCTTCTCGCCTACAAAGCCCTTAATGGGCAGGCGCCATCTTACCTTAAAGAACTCATTATACCCTACTGTCCTACTAGGGCATTGCGTTCCAAGAACGCAGGGTTGTTGGTTGTTCCTAGAGTCTCTAAAAGTACAATGGGAGCCAGAGCCTTTTCTTATCAAGCTCCACATTTGTGGAATCAGCTCCCAGTTTGTGTTCGGGAGGCAGACAGCCTATCCGTTTTTAAGAGTAAGCTTAAGACCTTCCTTTTTGATAAAGCTTATAAGTGATAAAATAAAATAATCTAATAAGAGTGCATTGACGTAGATACGTTGTGACTCTTCACCTATACATTTCAGTTCGTGCTCTTTCACTTAAATCCAAAAAACGTAGATCTTATATTTAACACTTTATCCTCAACCTTTCCCCTCTCTGACCTCTCAAGGTTTATTAGAGGGTAACAGGTTGCAGAGAAGGCCTAGACCGGCCGGGGAGTGTGAGACGTAGTCACTGACCTATCTCCTACCTCTGACAAATTCAGGTTCCAGTGGGGACCTTTCTCCCTGTGTGTGCCTCCACTTCTGTTTCCTACTTCTTACTTGCTATCCTTTCCCTCAACCTATCCTAAGGGAGTGCATGTATGTAGACACGTTAGTTTAGCTGCTATAGGCTTGGACTGTTGGGGGGGGGGGCACCACACTCCGACTTTCTGTCTGTCTGTACCTGTGTACTCTCATGTTCCGATTAACCCAGCTTCCCCCAAATCTCTTTTTGTGTCCATATATACGCCGGGATCCTGAGTCGAGGCTGAACCTGTCTCTGTGGTCCTGCCTGACTCTCACCATACTACTTCCCTGATGGCTCCCACAAGATTGCTGACATCCTCGTGGATTCATCTTCTTATTATAGACACATGCATTTCCAAACATTTGGACTACCTATGTTGTAAATGTATTATCTTTTCGATTTACACACGACATCTATTGCACGTCTGTCCGTCCTGGGAGAGGGATCCCTCCTCTGTTGCTCTCCCTGAGGTTTCTCCCATTTTCCCCTTAAACTGTGGGTTTTCTCTGGAAGTTTTTCCTTGTACGATGTGAGGGTCTAAGGACAGAGTGTGTCGTATTGTCATACTGATATTCTGTACAAACTGTGAAGACCACTGAGACAAATGTAACATTTGTGATATTGGGCTATATAAATAAACATTGATTGATTGATTGATACACTGCCCAGCCAAAAAAAAGTAACCACTTTGATTTAACTAGGCCAGTAGGTAAGGACATTCCACTGGATAATAACTGAAGTATAAAAGAATGCATGACTGAAGTGATGGAGACCATGTTTGAAGGCAAACAAAAAGAGGAAATAACAGGTCAAATCAAGCAAATCCCCCTCAGATTCCACAGCAACCAGAAGAACATAAATACTGGCTGGTGATTTGATTCATCAGCTTTGTGATGGAATAAAAAATGCACAGTGCATTTCCTTAGCTGTGGATGAGTCCACTGACACCACTGACAGTTGCTGGTGTTTTTATGATGAGGCAAAGGGGGAGTTTGTTGAAGATGTGTTGGGCCTGACGAACCTCAGTGGACACACAAGGGGGGAAGACATGTATAAAGCAATAATGGAAATGCTGAATGAAAGAGGGTGCAGCTTCCTTTATTCATAACTGTGCAGCTCTTACTCGACTCTGAGGCACAGACACAATAACAATGAAAACTGCTGCATACAGATTATTTTTGTTTTTGCAACCTCGTGTTAAGAATCTTGTTGCAATTGTTTAAAAGTTTGAATGACCGTAATAAACGGACCTTTGTCTTATTGAAAACATTTTTTTGGACCTTTAAGATTTGTATTTAAGTACCCCTGGTGTACATGAACATTGAGAGTAGAATAAATTGTTTGGTTTTTCATGCTTTTCACCAAAAGTCATTTGAATTATTATTATTTTAATGTGGTGTTGTTTTGAGTTATATTTCTAAACTATAATGTATCCACACACATGTGGTTTCTTTGTCACAGTTAATTTTAAAGTCAGCCACCTCATGGCTAGATCTCATCTCTGACAGTCCGTTGTGTTAATATTAAGAGGTCCTTTTGTTCTTCAGGCCACATGATCAGCATCCAATGTATTTGACCCCATGAGGTCAAGAGTCATTCTGTTAGACCACCATCTTGTGAAAGAGAAATCATTGTTCTTTTGTCACATTGTGAATTTGAAAATAGTTCATTTGGTTAGATCAATTTATCTATAAATGTTGTAGTTGGAGTTTGGTGTTTGCTAACATTTTTAGGAACGACAGCACCAGGAGATGAGTAAACTCAAGAATCCGCAGGGTGTAAATACATTGAGAGACACATTTTTACACTCAAACTGTTTGCATATCAGGGACAAGAAATTTAGATAAAATTAATAAATGTTCACCAAAGGTAAAAAGTAGAATGGAAAGTAGACATAAGCCTACACTTGAGTCAATTTACATTGCTGTGTTCTGATTAGTGTCCTCTGCAAGTTTACTATTGTTCTAAGTAACAGTGGGATTTAAGATATTGGAGAAATGTATGGAGAGGTTCTTTCGTAGTGTGTGAAATATTTGATGCTTGAAACATGTAGGTATTCCAATTTATAGGAGAAAATGTTTTCCTGAAAGAGTTATGTTGGGTAAATATGTAGCAATGGTTGAAGTAATTCTTGGAAGGAGTTTGTGTAATATCATTAGAAGAAATTAATAGTGATAAGATGGCATTTAACAACTGAGACAGATAGTATGATTAGAAAAGACAGAGTGGAAAGGGTTGGATTTATTTAACCTCAGTGTGCTAGACTTCCTATGGGTAATTGCGGCCCGAGACCTGGACTCCCCCTCTGTGTCAGAAAGGCTACGATCCCGACCCTCCAAGCAGACAAAAGACCCAACCCAACCGGAGACTCCTCCTTCTCCATCGAACAGACAGAGAACCAGAGCTGAAACAACAACAACAAGACTGCATCCAGAATGGCAGCCAGAACTATATCCAACTGAGACATCCAAAACCAAACTTTATGCTGACATACAGAGAGATACTCTCATGAGCAAAGTGTGAGACGTGAGAGCAGAATCCGCCCTCCATGAAAGCAGCAAAGAGACTGAAAAGGGGGACATGAAATGCAAAGCAGTACAAGCACAGTGGCAAGATGGGGGCTGCAGATGAAACTGGACAGATGCCTGTTTTCAAGAGTTACAGCGGATGATTTCCAGAGCTGATGGACAAAGGGGGAGGAGTCAGAGTCAGGAGTTGGTCGAGCAGAATGTCAGGAGGTGGGGGTCACGGCTTGAGAGAACCAGGGGAGAAGAAAAGGAGAACGGGAATGAGTGAGTTTACACATAAACACACTTATTCACAAAACGCACATAAAAGAGACCATATTTAAAGTAATTGAATTGACTTGGTTTAAGTAAAGATACAAATATGTACTACCCATGAATTAATAAATTAAAATAGCAGTGAAACTATTCAAGTAAAATGAGAAAATCATCCTAAAAACATACTGAGAGATAAAGGGGGACACACTGAGGGAACAATTCACTACACCAAAGTGGGTGTTTTTGGGGTTAGGAGTAGGAGAACAATATTCTTCAATCTTTTCATCATGTTAACAAATTATTCTTTAAGAGATTTGTATTCACGTGTGAATAAAGTAGTGATCTTATTTGTTACAATATTGATCACCATTAAAGGGATGGTTTTAGGAACCACTCTATAAGTTCAGACACATCTTTATCTGTCCGAGCCAAATATGGTATTCCAATCTAAAGAATTGATTTCGCCATTGTGGCATAGTTATTACCATAGGAGGGCTTTGAGATGGAAATACGAAATGACTTCTGTTTTTAGATCCTTGATAAAGTAGGGAGTAGCTGTTCCATGTTCGGACACCCGGAGTTCCACACACTGCTGAAGAGGTTAACATTGTTTTTTAAGTGGACCAGAATTGAAGATAAATGCTATGAAATGCATTGCAGAGCTACACAGATCCTAGTAATGGTTTGACTCAAGAGAATAGTTATGTACACAAGTAACCTGAAATAGATCTATTACACATTTTAATACTAATTAAGTGTAAATAAATTGTAGTAGTAGTACTCTGAGGAAGTGAGTTTTGTACCAAGTTTCAGGTGGGAGGCGGAAGTCCCAATAAAGAGTGGGACCATCTTGACAATTATAGTTAAAATTGTGAATGAATAAGGAATGGCGCTCCGCATATGACATATTTTTGTGAAGACTCTGCAGAGCACACATGGCCAGAATGACCGAGACCAAATGACCTTTGCCCCTGACTGACAGTGTGACAAAAGCACTGTCAATGACTGACTCTGGGGTATACCTGACCAAGTCTGACCTGACAACCAGACAGTGTGAGTGTGAATGAATGCCGGCAGGTGACCAGTGTAACTGCATGAATCTAAAACAATAACTAATCGAGCATGTTTTTGGACTAACATATTATGTTTGGAGCTCCAGGGGAAACAAGAGGTTTCCTAAAAATTCCATAAAAGGGGGAATCCGCACATGTGACCTGTTTCTAATCTACTTGATGCTATTGTACTCCCACAGGCAGCGGCGGTTTGCAAAATGTGAAGCTCAAACTAAAATCTGAAGATTCTGTTTCTTTTAGGACTGAAAGACGGAGAGAAACACTTCTTTTCACTGAAGTGTTTACTGTGGAAAATAATGGATGTAAATTTGTGAATAATGTTTGGTATTTTCTTATAATCAATGATTACCTGAACGTTTTCTTTCCATTACAGGATTTTGTTACACATGAGTTCATGTGTAAAAAGGGGGAGTGTGTAATGTATTGTATCAACATGGCTGTCAAATTCACAACCTACATTTTTCATTTAGGAACTGAAAGAAACCTGCCGCCCCAGCTTGGATGTTCAATCTGAGCATTGATTGACAGTTTTAGAATTAACCTGCTCCATATCCATAAGATACTGTTTGATGAATGTTGACATGTTTCTAAATATTGATTGAGTTATAACAGGTAACACAGATGCAGAATCAGTGGCCAAGGGGCTACTGTGAGAGATGTAATTCCAGAATGGAATACCGAAGAAGTTGACCTGTGATAATGAAACAATTTTGTAATATTTCAACAGATATTAAGAGTACCTGAGGTTTGAAATGTAGAAAGAACATATTACAGTTAAGCTAAAACATAGTAATGTAATGAGACAGAATTTAATTTAGACAACATCTTGTAACTAGCCTAGTGGAGAAATAAAAGCCATAGACTTTATTGTTTAGGTAATTAAGGGGATATATACATTTAATTTAAATTCATAATAGAAAGACATTTGATGACAGCCCAGGAGCCCTGAGGGTAGGAAAGAAAGTAGAGGGCATGAGTGCAACTTAAGGGATTGGGGTCAGACTTTTCCACTCAGGTTGCAGAGGCCAACAGGACCCTTTCAAGGAGTTTAGCGACGTAATTAAAAATCTTGAAATAAAATAAAATCCATGGCATAGGACAAAAGCACTGCTCTCTGTCAGTTACATTTCGAAGCATATTGCACTTTTGGCCACACCCCAATCAATAATATCTTAGCAACGTTCAGCATAGATAGGTGTTGACAGCAATGGCATGGGAAAAGGATTGTGTACAATTTGAAAAGTGGCTTCTGCTCTTCACTTAACCAGTTCAAATATTGTATGGAATCTGCAAAAAAGATGAGAAGATACACTAAAATGTGCACGGTTGTGATTGACAAAATCTGTCCACATGCATTTAAACATTAGGCAAAGTACTCAAAACCACCTCTGTGTGTCTTCAGGACCACATTGCCATGATGACACACACATGCAGACTCAATAGGTGAAAACAATACCAGCGTTGCTTTAGCAGCTGGTAATAATGGCTCTGAATTAGCTAAGAGTGACAGTTTAAAAAGTATGCAATTACCTAATTCATTATCTCTTATGCGCTGACCTATTATTTAATGTGCTTCAAAAGGACATGAATATCGCCTTCATCAGTGACCGGTCCACCCCAGGATCTGACCATACGATGGCAACCATCGTATGGTCAGAAATGAGCAAGCATTCTGCGTTAAATGTGTTCATACAGTTTGAAATAATGACTGTCTGCAGTGTAAACATCTTTGTTACATATTTTGTAAAATGGATGTGTGTGATCTGCAGATTGGTGGCCATTGAGAGTTTTTTACTGTAGTTTTACAAAAACTTTACAGATTTTACATATTTGGAGCTGGTTTTAAATATGCAAAGGCCTCTAACTTCGAAATGATGGCAGCATGTATTTGCTGTGTCCCCATTTCCCATGGTAATATGGCTAATGTGTTTATTTATTATTTGTGGGGCAATTTACATTTGTGTTATTTATCTTTTTTTTCAAGATTTAAATGAAGCTCAGCGCAAGTTCTTTCAGGAAGACTGGGTGTATGTACATTCACTCCGCAGCTGCATATAATCAGCTCATCACAGGCGTTCTCTTTAACCTATTACATTTCACCTCATTCTCCAGCAGCCAATCAACGTGCTGCAGCCAAACTATGAAATGGTTCTCCTCTCTCCTGCAGTCAGCTGTGATTTCAGGTGTTCATGCACCTTATCATATGGCATGTGTCAATAAATGTTCAAACAAAATGAATTCTCTCCTGATTGAAACATCATGTGTTGAAATAAACAACTGCAGTTCAAAATAAAAAGTGAATTGCCTAATATTTTTGTTGTGGAATCAATTAATTTCTTTCTTTAAAGGCAAAAACATGAAAAAGCTAAGAAAAAAAACTATTGAATACAATATATTTGGAGCAACTTAATTTATAAATGGTTGTCAACTTAAAAACGTGTGTTCACAATGATGGTAATTAAGTACATACAACTTAAAATTCCTTTTAAATCATACGGTAAAAATAGTTGGAACAACTTAATTTTTGGAGTAATCAACTTAAAAACGTGTATCCCGAATGAGGGTAATTAAGTACATACAACTTAAAATTCCTTTTAAATCATGTGGTAAAACTAGTCGGAACAACTTAATCTTTGGAGTAATCAACTTCAAAACTTGTGTTTATGCTACCAATTATTAAGTAAGTGGTAATTAAAGGTGGAAAAGCCTTCTCCCCTAACTCAAATAACTTTGTTGCTTTAAGACAATTTCATTAGAAGTTGTCTTAACTCAATAAACATCGATGCAAACTGTTGCGTTGATTTTCTTTGTTGAGCCAAGGCATTTGTTTTTAGAATGTACAAAGTCCTCATAATGGTCTTCAACGCCATCAACCACACTGGCCCCACCTACCTACAGGAACTGCTAATCAGAAAACATTCCCATACCTCACGCACACTCAGGTCAGACAGCTCCAATCTCCTGGCTGTCTCACAAAACTGGCAAAACTGGTCACCATGGGAAACCGTGCTTTCTCCTCCCTGGGTCCACGTCTCTGGAATCAGCTTCCAGAGAACATACGGACCTCGGCATCACTCTCAGTTTTTAGGAAATGCCTCAAGACCCACCTGTTCCACACCGCATTTTACTGACTGTCCTTTACTTTATTTATTTATTTTTAAACTTTTTATGCTCTTAACCTTTTATTTGTATTTTTTATATTGCCATATTTTATCCAATATGCTGCTTTAGATATATTTTTACTTATTTTTTCCTTATAGCTTTGTGAAGCACCTTGAGATGACGTTGTCTTTAAAGTGTGCTATATAAATCAAATGTATTATTATTATTATTATTATTATTATTATTATTATTATTAGTGTGCTCAGTAGAGTGCAGATGTATAGCTTTTTTAATCAAAATAAGTGATGGGCTGACCAATGTTTTCACATGATGGGTTCCTTCAAGTTGGAATACGTAAATATTATAAGCATTACCAAGTTTGTTCCCAGCTTTCTCATGTAATCCCAGCACAGATTTGTTTGCCATGAATTGCATGGCAGTAGAAAAGGCAAAGAAAGTCAAGGAACTGGTACAAGATACATGCATTGGAGACCACCGGTAAGAATCATCACTACCTCAGTTTAGCGATACATTTAATTGATGAGAAATAGCAACTTCACTCATTTGCTTTAGGTGTGGTGAAAACGGAGGAAAGGCATTTTTGCTGAAGCGTGAGCCGCACAGTTCCACAAGAGTGGGACATAGCGGTCAAGGTCACCACTGTAGGAACAGATAGTGCTCGCAATATGACATACAAGCATATGCCCTGTGTAGCACAGATTATACAGATGGGATTTAGATCTTTCTGTGACAGCGTCAATGTTTTAGCTTAGGGTCTGGAAATTGTCAGACTTCATGCCAATAATTCAGAAAACTAAAGAAACTGAAAGCTTGAATGTAATAATAAAGGTAAAAAAAAGGATTTGTTTAAACAGTTTGTTATGCTTTTATTTATTACAACACCACACATGTGTTTGTTTTATTACCCCCAAAATACATGTTTTACATGTTCCTCAGCGCATTCTTGTAACCTCTTGGCTTTTTCATGCCTTTTTAAAATGCTCCACATGATAAAAAAAAACTTGTTATTAAGCGTCAATGATATTTCCACATTATGAGAAGGAAAAAAAACCTGTCCAGCCAATTATGTGTTTACATTAGGCTGCAGATGACTGTTAACGTGTCCCCAACCAAAACTCTCAGTCGTTGAGTTTGCTGTAAGCTCTCCTCCAATCAACATAAAACCCTATCACAAAACATTCCCTAAATTGACCATTTTCTTCGTACGTAAGAGGATTTCTCAGAATTCTGACTTTCATCTCAGAACAATAAGAAATAACTTTGTTATTTTCCTCTACATGTGGACCTAAACCTCTTCTATTTATAATGGGTGTAAAACATCACACACACTAAACTGCTTCTTGTTGCAACAGAGATCTTTTTCTGCACAGTTTGAGGAAAAAGAAGACAATTAACGACGTCCAGATTCTTCCCACGTATAAAACATTAATGTAGACTTAAAGTTATAAAGCATTTCTTCCCGACAAATCGACTTAAAATCCAGCACACAAAAACTGTACAACTAGTTCAGCAGGAGATTTGTTCAAATCAAACTTTTGTCAGAATACTCACAAAACCAAATGAATGACAGCAAATATCCACCAGCTCTGGACCAGAAAGCCTTCAGTTTTGTTGGCACATGTCTTCCGAACAAGTTTTGAGCCTAGGTTGAGAGGAGGAATGAAATGATGTGGGGGTTGTGCTCAGTTTTACATTCAACCGACTGGAATATCCACATTGTTATAATTAACAAGCAGCAAGGCAAGGCAATTTGATTTACATAGTACCTTTCAACACAAGGCAATTCAAAGTGATTTACAAAGATTACGAAAACACATTATAAAATGGCATTAAAAAGCAAAGATAATAAAATAAACATAAAACATGAATAACACAGTTATAAACTACACAAATAAAAGTTACAGTGCAGTGTAAGACATATATAGTTCAAATAAAATCAGCAACAAAAAGAAAAGTATTCAGCCTTGATTTAAAAGTAGTGAAAGTTGCAGTGGACCTGCAGGTTTCTGGCAGTTTGTTCCAGATATTTGGAGCATAATAACTGAACGCTGCTTCTCCATGTTTAGTTCTGACTGTGGACAGAAAGCTGACCAGTCCCTGAAGACCTGAGAGTTCTGGATGGTTCATAATTTAGCAGGAGATCAGAAATGTATTTAAACCATTCAATGCTTTATAAACCACCAGCAGTATTTTAAAATCAATTATTTGACAGGCAGGAAGCCAGTGTAAAGACCTCAGAATTGAAGTGATGTGATCCACTTTTTTAGTGTTAGTGAGGACTCGAGCAGCAGCGTTCTGAATAAGCTGCAGCCTTCTTATAGACTTGTTAGTGAGACCTGTGGCGACTGTGGCTGCGAGGGAGTGCGGTCGTCTTTCAACCAGAAGGTTGTGGGTTCGATCCCAGCCCATGCAGTCAACATGTCGATGGGGCGATATTGGGCAAGATACTTAACCCTGAGTTGCTCCCGATGGCGTGGCCAACGGTGTGTGAATGTGTATGCATGTTAGTTCCTACAGTAACATACACTGCTCTGTATGAATGGGTGTGAATGGGTGAACGACATGTAGTATGTAAAGCGCTTTGAGGGGTCTCAAAGACTGGATAAAGCGCTTAATAAGTACAGTCCATTTACCTGTAAAGACACCATTACAGGTTTTACTAAAAGAGACTCAGTTTCAGAACAGTAGTTGTGTATTGTTTTCGCAACTTACTTTTCCTGTTTTGGTCACACAGGACATGACATATATGCATCTGCAACACCTACTGAGAACCCCTTATTCCTGTTGTAAATCAAACTGACATTGTGGTTGACGCTAACTTTCGTTGATTTTAGTTTTCTCAAAATGTGTTTTTGTATCCACACACCAAAATGTACGACACGACAAAAAAAGTAAGTTTGAACCTGACTTTATCCAATGAGAAGACTTCTGTTTTGGAATGAATGCAAATAGAGTGGTGCAGTGACGAGTCCTAAAACCCGGAAGTGAGTTAGCATTTTACCACTACCGGTTCCCTCGTCTCAGAGTCAATGGTATTTATCCATAGGATTTTGGAAAATAGCTCGAAATATGGTCTGTGGTTGACACAAATTTAAGACGGATCCCGTTTTTGACGGAGTTTACGTGTCTGAAAAAGATGGTTGTTAACAAGTGGCTGAATAGGACTACAGAAGTTGTCGAGGACGTTGTACGTCATTACGCCGAACACGTAAACACTCCCGCTAAGTATGTTTGCCCTATTCTGCTTGAAAGCAAGTGCCTGCGCTCTTGCAAACTGTTAAAACAAACGTTTTAACTTGAACAATTTTTTTTTTTGCCGTGACGTTGAAGTCGTGCGACCCTGCTGTACTCGGCTGTAGTTCGTTTATAGCATAACTTTAGCATTTTGCTTCTGGTGATTAGATTTATGATTCGAAAATTATAAAAGTAGGGTAGACATGTGGAGATTATCCGGCTGAACAAAACGTGCATTTATCAAACAGTTTCGTTTTCCACAGACCTTATTTAGAACAATTTTCAACAAAATCCTATGGAGAAATCCCATTGCTTTTTTGTCGAGGGAACCCATGCGCAGTTTACTTCCGGGTAAATACGTCATCCCTGCACCACTCTATTAGCAAACATCTAATTAGATAATGCCTTATTCACATTGAAATCAAGACTGTAATGGAAACTTCTGGAGCATGTAGTCAAAACACAATGAGAGAAGGGAGAGTTAGAACTTGATGGCAAACACTGAAAATGTATTTGAAGTTATGGCTGGTGAATTGATAAAATAAGCCCTCTAATCCACCTCTATCAGCTGACACCAACAGGCAGGAATAAGAAGACAAAACACAGAGAGCACAGCATCCCAAGGTCGCTTGGCATTTTGCCCAAAAATGTAAGAAACCCCCCAGGCATTTCCTGACTTGGGTGCAGCTCAATGTTTATAGCATGAACATTAAAAAAAAATTAGTTTTAAAGTACAGTGTTGCACATGAAACACTTTAAGTACATCTGAGCACATATTTGGATAACAATGTGAAATCTGCTGAGTGATAATACCAAAAAAACACCCAATAACAGTATGTCAGGACATTTAATTCACTTTGTTCATGTTTGGAACGCAGGATCAAAAAAGGGATCAACACAGGAGAAAGAGATAACTCAGTGTGGGAAATAACACGCAGATTGTCTAACACGGTAAACGTTGCAGAACCCCGGCAGAAGAGTAGTCGGCAGGGTCTCCAACGGCACAGGACATAGGGTTGGTAGGACCCCCGGCAGAAGAGTAGTCG